>VZSR01002741.1:403051-457514 GCA_013398615.1 Brachypodius melanocephalos | reverse complement strand
TCCCCGTCACTCGCCTGCCCCGGCGGGGCGCCATCGGCGGCGAGGGCTGGAATTCTTCGGGCCCGGGGGCGCCCCCCTTCGCTCCATCCGGGCTCTCGGGGGCGGCGGAGGGTCCGTGCCGGTGACGTCACCGCCGGCGGAGCCCCCGGGGCCATGTGACTGCGGCGGCGCCGCCCGGGCCGTTCCGCCTCACCCGCTTGTACTGGGCAGCCGCGGGTCGGGGTCTCGCCGGTGGCCCCGCGGGGCGCCGTGGTGGGGGGGTGCCGTGCCTCCGGCGCCGGCTGCCCGCGGAATCCCCGGGCTTCTGCCTGCCCTGGCCTCCGCGGCGGCGCTTCTCCGACTGTGAATCGGATGTGGTTGGTCTTTAAACCATTCCTCGGACAGCGCGAGACCACTTTTTAACAGGATTAAACATAAATGTGTGGCGGGCAGTCTACCTTAGAGACGTTGATGGCATTGCAGGCAATGGACCGGCTCCTGAGCTACCCTGTGGAACGGGGATGCCGGGGAACGGGGGAAGCCCTGCTCCATGGCCCTCCCTCTGCGTCTCCACGCAGCGAGCTCGGTGCGGTGTAAATTGGGTCATCTTGCGGCATCACTCTCCCCACTGAAGGAGCACAGATGTAGGGACCATAAATGCTGGTTTACACCAGAAAGACCATTCTTGTTAAATGCCTTGTTAAACATCCTGCAGAAGGTGACTGCTGCTCCTGCACAGCGCTTGCTGGTCCTTGATGGGTGCAGTCCTGCTGTTCCCTTTGGGATGTAACATGGGGAAGGCTTCAGATGTCTTTTTTTTTCCCGGAATGCAGGCGTCACAGTAATTGGGAATAAAACAGTTAGGAACCAATATGGCTTTCCCTTCTGAAGGCTTAGCCCATGTCTCCACAGATGTGAACATACCGACTGGTCTTCATTTCCCACCTCATTTGACTCCCTTCTAGTATTGAATTGGTTGTAGCTCGAGCTGTGTAAGCGCTGTTGAGGTGCTTGGGATCTCATTGTGTTAATATGGCCTCTGGGATGGTGGCTGGGTCTGCAGGATGGCTTTGGGGAATCTGCTCTTGATTGATGAGTGCGGGAGATGAAACCATGCAAAGAGCCAAGTGGACAGTGGATTAAAACTAGTGATTAAGAGGAAGCTGTCTAGCCATGCTGGTGTGGGCACCATGGACTGATTCCACACCAGCTGTCTTTGTGACTTTAATTTTTGGTAAGACAAAAGTTTGGTTGGCTGCATTTAGTCTTGCTTAGTTTGTACCTGTTTGTGGGATGCAGATGTTCATGCTGAGGGCAGTCAGTGGCCTGCCACCTTGGATTTCAGACACTGTACTCACGCTTGACAGGTAAAAATTTTCCTGAAAACTCAATGGTTGAAATTGGTAGGAGCCAGAGTTGGGATTGCTGACCTAGCTGCCTCTTAGCTACTGAAGATAATGGAGGAAGAAACTAAGACTTAGTTACTTGTTGGGCAAAAAAAAGTCAACAGTTCACTGCGTTTTGCAAAATGGTCCTAAATAGTGGACTTTCTTTCCAAGGAAGAAGTTGCTGGTTTCCTCTTGCAGAATGAGTTTTGGAAGCAAAAGAACATGGCTGTATGGCTTTAGACACTAGATTTGTGACTGAGCGTGCTTCAGCTGAAATATCAGTGAAGGATGCGGATTTGAGTCAGCGCTTTAACAGGAGTTTGGAGTGGTGCTGGTGTGTCTGAACCAGCAGGGAAGCCTTTCTTAGAAGCTGCAGCATGACAGCATGGTGCAGTGAGATTGCAAGGGGAAGGTTTGACTAGGGGAATGCAAAGTCGGTGTGTAAGCTGCATTGATGGAGGTTCGGTATCTCTCGTGTTGCAGCCGGTTTGTGAGAGGTCCTCGATGCAGTGTCAGCTGGTACCTGGATTCAGTGAGCTCAGAGGTCTTTCCTAACCTCAATGATGTTGTAATACCAGCAGGTTTGAGCCATGCAGGTACTATTGCCAGGGCCAGTGATGGGTTCAAATGCTGGACAACAGGTTAGAGAATTGTTTCTTAGATGTGACTGTTCAGTGAAGTGGCTTATATTTATAAGGCTATATGGTAGAGATGTCAGCATAGGATAAACTAAAACTTGTATTGTGTAGATTTTGTAAGAGGCATGTGTCATCACAACATGTTCTGATGTTGTTAAAAAAAAACCCGCCCTGATTTTGAAGTAAGGAGCTAAATCTGGACAAGCAGTGTAAAACTCTAAAATTGTCCTGGATCAGTGTTAATTAGTGCAGTGATCACGTCTGACTCATGCTGTATCTAAAGATCACTTTATTGTGGAGCTTGTAGTTCCAAGACCTGTTTCTAGTAAACATGTTCAGGTTCTGTACCATCCAGGCTAGTTTGATGTGAAAACAAGCAACTTGGAACAGTCCTGTGTAATCTGTGAGCATTACTTGCTGATGGTAAATAGATAGCTGAGCTTGTTCTGGTCAGCAGGAGACAAGAGCAGGCTGCTGTGACCTTGGCCATCTTTGAGCCTGTCTGGTTATTTGCAGATTAGCACTTGTTCTCATTGCTGCAGTTCCTTATTTCCCATGTGTGAAATGTGGTGGCTCAGGGTCAGGTGCTGTTGAGTGATTAAATTATTGTAGCTTTTTCACGTGATTTGAGCACATCAGAATGGACAAGTGTGGTGTTGGGCAGAGCTGGCTGGTTCTGTGTATGCTGGTGCTCTGTGCAAAGCTGTCACAAGTGTGTCCACTGTGCCCTCCATGGTGAGAGGAGTTGTCCTTAGGCCTGAACTCCAGCTGGGCATTCAATGCCTTCAATACCTGCTGCACTGCCAAGCAGCTGGAAGATTCCTCATGAAGAGAACTTTTTAGCCAGCAGTGTTAAATTAGTCCTGTGTCTTCTAATTTTTGCTGCAGAGACAATTAAATAGTACTTTTCTGTTAAACGAGGACTTTAGATATTATAGCAGTTGGTTGGCTTTTAAGGGACCTCCATGATGAAATAACTGGCTCAGAGCATGTAGCTTGATGCAGCTGACAGCCCTGCACAGTCTGATTCTGGAATGCATCATGACTATAAACAACTTGCATCCTCAAAGGCAAATGGCATCTGTGCTTCCCAAAATACCATCTGAGAGGTGGGGAGGTGGAACAGGAGAGCTGCTTGCAGGTAAAAATGAAATGGCAGAGTGCAGCTCAAGGTAATTTCTGCTCCAAATGAGGGTACTTCTGATGTGGGCAGGTATGTGAGCTACTAGACTGTCTGCAGTAGAGATTAGCTTAAGCCTCCGTCCTTAACAGCAGGTGAAGCAGTGGATGGCTAAGACCTAAGTGCTGCAATAGAAGTGAAGTAAGTGATACTTCTACAGCTTGAGAATGAGGGAAGGTATCTCAACAAGGGCATCATTCCCTCTTAGTAAATGTCAGTCTTGGGAACATCTGAAAATTAGCTGGACCATTGCTATAAACGATTGGCTCTGCAGAACACGGCTTAAGCAGTTATGCTGCATTTTGTGCTGTGGCTTCCTGATGGATCCCTGTATCACCCTGGAGTTGCTACACAGCCTGCAGGTGCTTCTCCTCTGGTGGGAACACTGGGAGTAGCAGTGGACATGGATGACAGCTGCCTCAGGATGTCTTGTTCAGCTTACTTTTCTTCTTCCTAGAACTGGCCTTTTCCATCTCCAGAGGCTGAGAGAGACAGATGTTGCAAGGTGAACAACATCCCAGCCTGACCAGGCTTTTGGGTACTCCTTGAAGCAATAGTCTACAGCAGTGTGTGCTTCTCCAGTAAGGCACAACTGACTGCACTTGGCTTCCTTCAGACTGTGAATCCTGTGAGCACACAGCTTTGGGTCAGGCTGCTCTGGCCATAGGAGTGTCTGCTGGGTACAGGCAGGGCACCTGGGCTGTCCCATGCCACAGCAATGGGGCAGCAGAGCTGTGGGTGCTGCTGAGTGCTCTGAGCTCCCCTGAGACCTGCTGGTTGGGAAGGGATCTTGCTAAGTGGTCTAACATACTGCTCTGCCAGTCAGTAGCTGGAATACACTGGTCACCCAGTTGGTGAAACAGGTCACCTTTAAAGTGCTGGGAGGGAGCCTCCATGATGATAAAGATTTGTAACAAGTGGCTGGATGGAACCTGCTGCTTGCAGAAGGACAAGCCTGTGCTCCATGGTATAAGTGCTTCACCATATGTAAAAAATCAAAGAGCTCTATGTGCTGTGTCAGACAATCCAGGGTGCCAATTGAAGCAGCTCTTGGACAGTCCTTATTTCCTTGGACTGCTGCTATTATAGCAGCATCTCAAGGAGCTGGTGGTTTAAGTTCTCAGAGGTACTGATCCAAGAGTAAAAGGCCTGCCAGTCTTGGAGAATTTTGGATAATGCTGTAGGCTGGCAGTGCCAGGCCTGGTGGAAATACCCACACCCTTTCATTACATTATGGAAGAACAAAACGCTGTCTCTAATCCTGTAACAGGTGACTCACTAAAGGGTTCAGAGTCTGCAGCTGCCTTGTTTACCCTTCAGGTTTTCATTGGGGAACAGGTTTCAGCCAGTGTGATGGGAATTTGCATAGGCTCCAGTACAGTTTCCCTAACAGCTTGTCTGTTCTGTGCAGATGCTCCTGGGCAGAGCAGCAGGGTTTTTCCGAGAGTATCCATTACTGTAACCTGAAGTAGAGCTATTAAATGTGGTGGGGTGGGAGGGGGCAGGGCCAACATGTGGGAAGTTTCTTTGGAAGTGCCCAGGTTTCTGGCATGGCAAAGCAAGGACTGTACTTGACTTGGATGTCACCTCTAATATTTCTCCAGCCTTTTAGGACCAACCTGCTCAGGGATGAGTAGATGTTGGTGAATTGGTGTCTGTCTGCTCCCAGGGAAGCCTGCCTACTGCAGAGGGCAGCCCATTTGATAATGATTAGTTTTAAAAGGCTCCAGATGTAAGTCCTTGTCCCAAATAGTCTTTCATGCTTGCTGTGATGGTAACCAGTGGTATCCTAATTGGAAATCTCACTTTTATTACTAGCTCACTTCTAATGTAGGAGAATTCTGCGTGTTAGTGCTCTGGAAATCTCTCACATGCCATATAGAAATCTGCTTCATTATGGTGGGACATGGGAGAAATCCCTGGCTCTGAATGGACTAAATACTGCTGAAGTGTATGTGGCTGGTTCTGAGTCTGTTCCTGGGCTGAGCCTGTCTGAATGTATCAACTGGTGAAACTAGATCTATGCTACTGGATCTCCTTGGAAGACTCTTCACAGCCTTTTTCTGTATCAAAGATGTGACTTGCATCTGACTTAACTGCAAGGTTACTCTTCTTGGTGTGTGCCCTGACTGAGCACACCTGCTGGAGCTGGAAAAGGTTGGTCTGATGCTGGGACTGCCTTGATCTGAAGATCAGGATGCTGGCAGAGCCCTATGGAAAGCTGTGGCAGTGGCAAGTCTATGACTAGTCTTCAGTCCTTGACAATACAGCCTATCTGGCAAGTTACTGTCTAGCTTATACTTGATCCCGGAGCAGCACAGCCTTGCTCCCTCTGCTATCACTTTTGAAGGGACAAGCTATGGTGAGGTGCCAGGCAGCATATCCTCAGCCCTGAGGGAGGGCATTTTGCCTTCAGGAGCAGTACATAAATCAACTCTGGGCTGTGAGTTTGAGGAGTAAATCAAGTATTTCACAAGGGAGTTAACCTTTGAAACAGGCTTAGTGGCAGTAGGTGGTCTGGAGTGATGTGCATTGAAGCTTCTCTGTATTGTAACACCGCTGAACTTCCGAATGGCACAATTTCTGGTCAGAGACCAGCATGGATTCCTTGTCTGGTGAACTAGATAGGTGGAGTGCTTCTCCACCTGCCAGGTAAATGTTTTGACAGGTCTCCCTCTTTAAAGGTAGTGTTTGGAGCTTGCTTGGTCTGTATGTTAGAGATGAGGGAGCTGGATGAGCTGACACAAAAATGCAGAGTCTTGGTGTGTAGCAGAGGTACAGCTCTTGCCCCATTTCCAGTGTGTGCCACAGAGATCTCAAACCCTGTTCACCAAGATTTTGGAAAACATGTCCTTCCATGTGAAGTATATGTGCTTCAGTGGTTCAGAGCCACTGCAAGGTAGAGGTGAAGGTGTGCATGGACATTGTCCAGGGTGTCCATAGCCCAAAACTGAGTGGCTGTGCTGTGGTGGGAAGCAAATACTGTCTTTGCCACCTTGCCTGTAATACTGGGATAATGTCAAAGATGCAAGGACAACCTGCCAGGCTAGTAAAGCGCTGTAAAGCTGCCTTGTATGGTGCTGGACATGTCTCTTGGTTGGGATGGTGGTAAAGGCCTCCTTGGGAGCAGATGTGCCAAGCTCTGTGTGGCCATCGGTGGGAGTTCAGTAGAGCTTCAGTGACATTTAGGACTGTCATGTGAAGACTGGTAAACACAGGCTTTCTTTTGAACTGTGTCTAAAAAAAGTTTAAGGCATAAGATCTGGCCTCTTCTGGGCTTTTAATTGGGAACTGACAAACTTATGCTGCACTGCCCTTCCACAGAAGCTTGAGCAAGCTGACTTTCTGTCACTGGGGTTACAAGGAGGTGATTACCTTCTCTAACACCACTGCATTAATTGCAACACCCTGGAGTAGCTTCATGCTTGGAGGAAGTGATGACTGATACAACTTTAAATAGTGAACTTCCCTCCTGAGCTTCTGCATTGTTCAAGAGGTTTGTAAAAGATTGCAGACAGGAGAAGTGGTTTCTGCTAAATTCTGTACCCAGGGTAGATAGTGGAACCAGGATTCAGGCTTAGTTCCAGCCATTAGAAGATGCTTCATCCAACAAAGGTGGTTCCTAGTTCAAGTCAGTGATTTCTTTCTAGACTTTCTGAGGGCTAGAACCTAAACAGAGCCATCACTGAAATGGCTAAGTATAAGTCCATGTGCTAATTTCCAGGTTCATCTTAAATTTGCAGATAGAACCTGCTCCTGGTTCAAGCTTCCTAAGTTGGGTACTAGTTCTAAATTGCCCAGAATAGCCCTTTACATCACTTGGTGCCAGTCAAGGTTCAAGAGCCTTGCTAGCATGCAACAAATTGGTAGTTAATGAGACTTTCCCTTCAGGTTTTTGTAACAAAAACTGAACTTCCTTCTGAGAATGAACCTTGTGTTAGTGCAGTGGTGCTGCTTGTACGAATGGTCTGGAGTTTTAGTGCCAAGCCAGGACAATGGCTCCAAAGATGGGCTTTATGGGAATGCTGGGTGAGAAGCAGGAAAGCATATATCCAAACTCCTCCAAATACCTCCCAGCAACTCTCTGGGACAAGGTGTACTATCTCACCCTTGGATACCGGTGTAAGGCAGTCACTAATCTTTGTGGAACGAGCAGGTCTCGCTTGGAAAAACCCTAGTTCTCTGTGGGTGGATCAAACTCAACTATTAGTTTCAGAACAGTACAAAGACTAAATGCCCATGGTTTAAATACACTCCAGCAACCTTTTACAACAGATGCAAGAACATTTTCTTGCCAAATAGGACCGACCTATGAAGACAATCTTGATGGTGTCAGAAAAGGAGATTGCCTGCCCTTCCATATGCCTATCTCTGCTGGTTCAAGAACTTATTCCTGGCTGTCAATTGACATGCATGTCATCTCTGGGTCACGATGAATGCAGATGGAAGCTGTGGAGTTCCCAGAATACTCCCCAGTAAGACTGGAAGGAAAGGTGTCTTTTCAAGTACTTCAGAATCAAAGAATGGGGTATTTGAGGAAGCTTCTGTGAGACTAATAAAAAGTTTTCAAGGCTGAGGTTACTTTGGGGTAGTACTTTGTACTCTTCCAGCAGGTCTCAGGTACAGGTGATAAGCTCATCATTATGGGCAGGTCTCTGCATGCTCAGAGATGATGAGTGAACTTTAGGTGTAAGGTGGTTGTGGTCCTCTATAACCTACAAGCTAAACTTTTCTTTGTGGTTCCAGTGGTTGGATTGACAAGTGTTTGGACCTGAATCCTTCTCAGGTGAGGTCACCCTCTCCATGTGCCAGAACTCTTCTCCAAGGAATGATGTGGAGCAGTAATATTTGAGTTGGTTTCTATTTTAGTGTGTCTGATGAAGCTGCTATGGCACATTTAACTCCAGGGCCAAAGCAGAGGGAAATGGGTTTTGTGGGAGGAGAGGCCCCATGAATGAGATCTGCATCTGAACTCAGTTCAGGTGGCCCAGCACACAGCTGTGTTCTGCTGGGGTAGACAAATGTTGAGCCTTGCAGTGTAGACTCTGGGAGGGCACAAACACTGGAGTCCCCCTTGGGACTTTGACTTGGCCCCTAAGCAGGGGTGTGGATAGCTGCTGGGGCTGTGCCCTCCTGTGAAGCTGGCCTGGGAAGATGTTCTGCTATTGGGAGTGTTGGAACAGCACCTCTTACTCATCTTTGGAATAGGACTCTGGGTAGGTCACTTCCTCATCCCCTAAGGCAGTATTCCGGGCTGTCAAGTGACCGTGTTAGTTTTGCACAATCCTTGCTTGTGCTGACTTAGCTGTTCTAACTGCAGCCTAGTGAAAGAAATTATATTTGGGAATGTGTCTAATGCATTTTTTTCTCTTCCAGCCTTGGGAGCTGCATATGGAACAGCAAAGAGTGGCACAGGTATTGCAGCCATGTCTGTCATGAGGCCTGAGCTGATCATGAAGTCCATCATCCCTGTGGTCATGGCGGGTATTATAGCAATCTATGGCCTCGTAGTGGCAGTGCTCATTGCCAATGCCCTCTCACCTGAGATCACGCTATTCAAGTAAGTTGCTGTATCTGGCAGTTCTGTTTCAGACTGTCCTGTCACAGTTTGATGCTGTGTGTGTGGGTGGTTTTGGCTCAAGGCCCCTGGAAGGGCTGGCAGTGCTAAATGCTGCTGGGCTAGCCTTAGGAGCACGGGCTGGATTCCAGCTGTCCTGCTGGATGCCTCAGCCCCAGTGGAGCTGCCTGCTGTACTGGCTGTACTGGCTGTCACAGATCAATCGGGCATCCCACTGCTCAGGTGGTGGGGCTGTGGCTTGAAAGGAGCCGTGTACAGGCAGCACTGGAATAGGAGGCAAAGCTTGTGTCATGATGCTGGACTCTAGACCTGGATGCACAGGTGTTTCCAGTACTGTCTAAATAGTTGCCTGGGAGATGCAAGTGAATAATTAATATTGCTTTTGCTTTATGTGCTGGTAAATCAATCCTTGAGCTATACATTGGGTCTCTACAGCAGCTGCAGTCTGAAACTTAATCTGCTCTTGGCTTCTGAGAACAAGTGGAACTGGTGTGATTGAGCTCTCTTGGAATTAAACAGTGCCACTGAAGTGTGACAGGTATCTCTGTTGCTCTACAGGCTGTACCTATGAGCAGTGTGCTTGGCCTAACAAGACATGGTCTAAAACAGCAGATACATATGGTCCTTTGCAATTATCAGGTGGCCAGACACTGATAGGGACTGCTCCTCAAGACTGCTCTCCTTCATGGAAAACCAGACCATTCCTGCTCAGCTTCTGCAGTGCAAGACACTGGATGTGCTGTGGCTGTATATAAGATTGCTCAAGGTTGGAGATGAGCAGCTGCTAACAGGCTGCACAGCACTGTGGAACAGGCAGTGCTGCAAGTGCTAGTAAGTGCTGCTCTGACAGCATGCTGAGATGGCTGGTGGCCAGATGAACCTGATAACTCAGTTTGGTGTATGAGCCCATGTGAACATCAGGTGAAGATCCTTCACTGCTGCCTGTTTCTTTCAGTATCAAAGTTGGGACTGTCTGTAAGCATCTACTTTGAGACACATTGGGCTTGTTTAAAGAGTTAGGGGTTTAAGGCTGGGTGTCCTGTTCCTTGCAACTGAAACTCTTCCATCTCTGTCCCACAGGAGTTTCCTTCAGCTGGGCGCTGGCTTGAGCGTGGGTCTCAGCGGTCTGGCTGCTGGCTTTGCCATTGGCATTGTGGGCGATGCAGGCGTCCGGGGCACAGCACAGCAGCCCAGGTTATTTGTGGGGATGATCCTCATTTTGATCTTCGCTGAAGTCTTGGGTCTCTATGGCCTCATTGTTGCCCTTATCCTCTCCACGAAGTAAATGTTGCAGTATGATGTAAAGAGATGTAACAAATCTACGTTTAACAAAAAAAAAAAGCTCCAGAATGAAAATGGTTTCTCCAATGTGTACAGTTGTCCCAATTTGGTAGTTGATCTCTTGTAAATGCGCAATATATGTTAGTGACTCGTCTGTCCTGTGTGTACTTCAATATTAACTTGGATGGGCTGCTCCAAGCCTGCTGCATGGCTTGGGGTGGCCCGTGTGCAATTTTCCACCCATTGCTGTTAGTATTTTATGTATAAATATGAACTAGAAATGTAATTTTTTTCTCTTCACTGGATGTTTATTTATAAAAGACTTGACATGTTCATACATCTATGAAGCAAGGATTTTCAATTTCCCATGCTATATATTAATCTTATATATAGGTAGATTACACTGTGGGGTCAATTGTAAGTGCAGAGAATTCCTTGGATGTAATTTTGATTCTAAAGATTGCTGTAGTGTCCTGGTATTGGAGTATGAGAATTTTGTGTTTTATTACAGCAATTGTCCGAAACACTCCTGTGTTTCAATAGTAACTGCGTATGCTTCGGCATCAGTCGTGCACCCAGTGTTGGGTTACAAACTTCTACCATGTTTCCAAATAAAACTTCCTCACTACATTGCTGTAATGAGTCCCTGGCTCTGATTTCCAGCTGTTGCTGCTCCTTTGGGAAGAGGGTGAGGTCCCTTGAGGAAGGCAGGTTCCTGAAGTGACTGGGCAGCATGCCAGAGTGATTCTGCCACAAGTTTCTCCTGAGCCATGCCAGTGTGGTTCCCAGCTGCTGCCATGGGCCATATGCGTTGTGAGCAGGGATGTAGGGCTGTGCTCACATCTGGGTGTCAGTGTGATGCTCTGTAACCAGTGGTCAGGGAGCTTGCAGCCTGCACCAAGGGCCAGGAAGAAGGCGTGCGGGCTGCAGCCTGTGACCAGGAGAGGAGCTACCTTGTCAGGAAACAAGCAGCCTGTCCTTGTGCTGGCCCTGCAGAAGCTGAGCTGCTTGGAAGCTGTACTGTGAACAGTGATTGCTTCTGCAGTACCTCAACAATAGTCTCATCAACAAAATAGCTTCAGTCAAGAAGTTGCATTTTTATCTTTTAAATCATAAGACCCTTTGAGGTGGGAGATTCTGCTGCTGCAGCTGCTGAGTGCTGGAACAGCATCCTCTGGCCTGAAGATTTGAGTACTGCCAAACTTATATGAGAAATGTGTTGGACCATTCTGGTGGTAAAGCTTGGGCCCAGTTAACACGGGGAAGTCTGTAGCTTGGAGAGCAGAGCCAAATGTTCAAGCCCAAATGTTACTACTCAGACACATGGTGCTAGCAGTGCCTTTGGCATCAAACCAAGCTGATGCATGTGGAGGGATGTGTCACCTCGTTGGGAATGAAAATGCCTATGTGTGTTTCACCAAGGTATCTGTCCAGTGAGTGGTGCAAGTACCATGAAGAGCTGTGGCCAGAACATAAGGAGTTAACTGAAGCAGTTTGGAGCTTCTAACCTAGCAGGGATGTTGCCTAGCCCAGGCCTGGTGCCACCAAGTGCACCTTCCAGGTGTTGAGGAGGCTGTGTAGCTATGAGCCAGTCATCCTGTCAGGGTCAACAGTACTTATTAACAAAGGCATGGGCTTATTTTTTTGCTAAAACACTCATCTCTCTGCAGTCACCTTTCAGCAGGCTGGATCTGGGCTGGGCTGGTTTTGCTTGGGAAGAGCTTTGTGTCCCAGCAATATGAGCAGAGAGGGTGGTGGGCCTGTACAGAGGTGTAAGCTGGCTGAAGGAAAATCATGCATGCCTGCTGAAGCACTGGTGGGGGGAAGGTGAAATTTCTGCTCTGAATGGTTTTGGTCATTCTTTTCATCAGCAAAAATAGTAGATGAAGCCTCTGAATTAAGCTTTCCCCAGGGGTCATAAATGTTTATGGAATCTGTAGGTTAATTATGTTTCACACTGACTGCAGAGGGGGCCTTCCTGGTGCAATCTGACAGCTTGCAGCTGGTGGGTGAATCCCCAACGTAGGCTCTGGAGAGGATGCTGCATCCACCTTGCAGTTCTGGTGAGAGGAATTGAATTTGGCAAGTTAAATTATGTGGGAGGATAGGAGAGGGTCCTGGCTGGGGCTGGAAATATGCTTAACATCTGGTTTTACCTTCTATAACAGGACCATACTGCCAGTCTTTCTGCCAATTGACAAGAACGTGAGCAAAATTGCATTGAAGAGAGCAGCTAAATGCTCTCATCTCCAAGGGCAATTAGCGATTGAAAGGCTCCCTGTTCCAGTCAACCCTAAGGTCCCTTGTAGGTTGGTGACATTGTGCAGAGACAGTTAATAGATACTTGCAGAACCAATGCAGGGACGATCCCTTCAATGGCATTTTGCTTCATGCCTTAGAACATTAAGCCTTCATCATTAATATAAACAAACTCATGCATGAACAGCAGAGCTGGGGTGAGCACGGACTGGGGGAGGATCACTTTGTGCCAAGTACCTGCAAATACACCCAGAGTCAAATTAACGGTCTGCACACGCTGCCTCAGCCTTCAGTGATGTTCTGAATCCTCTGTGATGACTCCTGGCTGAAAATTCACATTTCAAGTCCTTCACTGTTACTATTGCATCAGCATGTTTCTCAGGTGATTCGGGGCATTAAGAATATGAGGGACCTTTGGAGTTTTTGAAATTCATTTACTGCCAGGAGCATGACAGCTCAGAGGGAAGTTTTAGCTGGCAGGGGTTGACTCAGTGGTCGGTTTGGAAGAGGGGAAGGGAGTGGCTGTGCCGGCACAGCCATCGTGCTTTGGTGTTCCATGTGTGGCTGGGAGCGCTGCAGTGAGTCAGCCCTGCAGAGAGGAGAGGAGCAGGGCCTCTGCAGCAGCAGCACAGGGACAGGGCCATCTGCAGTCGGTGCAGGCTCAGGGAGGTTCAGGACCCGCTGCCAGGGCTGCCAGCTCAGACAATGCTTCCACAGTGCCTGCTGACCTTGTTCTTTGTTAACCCATTCACACTGGTTTTTGTTTGTTTTTTGCCAAAGGCTGCAATTTTTTTTCCCCACCGCTGTTTGAGAAGCATTCCTAAGTATCAGGATTTTATCTGTGATTGCTCAGAAATTGGCTTTCCTAGGGAGATCTGGCTTACAGAGAAGCATAGAACCTGGAAAAGTAAATAAGCTTTGGGGAAATAAAAATCTTGTTTATGAGAAACTGATCACAGAAACCAAGTCACTGTTTTCAATTATAGAGTAACAGCAGAGTTAATGACTACAGCTCTCAGTAAACCTTGTTTCCTTCCCAGGCTGGCCATGGCAATACTGATGGTAGGGCATTCTGCTGTTTCCAGCCAGCTGTAGTGTCCAAACCATCACTATGCTCAGGTGAGAGTCACTCGTCTCTGATGTACAGGACTTGGAACCTCTAGCCTTAGTTTTACAGCTATTAACCATCTTTTTCTCTTGACATGATTAAATTAAACCCAGAACAAGTCTTTGCAATACAATTTGCCCTGGACCGGGAATTTTCTGTATCAGGGTCAAAGGATTGTGTCCCAAAATGCTTCTCCATTTTTGTTCCTGTTAAAGCTAATAAATGCTGGGTTTTTTTCTGCAAGACACACTTCAGTGAGCTCCTGAGAGCCGCAGCTTTGCAACTCCTATCAGTGGTTTTCAGCCAAGCTCGTTCTTGTGTCACGACACAAAAGCACACAGGGAAAAATCCTACCCTGACCTTACAGTGTTTAGGGGCTGAGGCTTTTAGGGCCTACACTGTACCCACAAGGTACCTGCAGACCCCTGACAGCTCTCTCTGACCTGAGAGAGCACAAAGCGGGCAGGACGCAGCTCCTGGAGAACTGGTGGCTTGTCTTTGCCATTTTCCTTTTGCTGAGGGACAAGCTGCCCTCACCACAGGATCAGGTCTGTCACTTCAGGATTCATCAAGGGGGTACCAGGGACTGTGT
Organism: Brachypodius melanocephalos; assembly: GCA_013398615.1. NCBI lineage: Eukaryota > Metazoa > Chordata > Aves > Passeriformes > Pycnonotidae > Brachypodius > Brachypodius melanocephalos. Next base: position 443,511 of record VZSR01002741.1, on the reverse strand, counting down.
AAGTTCTGGAGCCTTTTCTTGCACTTTGAACTGTGCTGTCTGTGCTACACCTGTGCTTTCTTCCTTTGCTTTGGCAGAGGGGAAAAGGGTGACTTAAGTGGTAGAGTGAATTCAGCCACCCTCTCATGCTGTCTGCATGAGGTAAGCTGACGACAAATCTTGGGAAATCGTGTATATTCCCAAGACTGGCAGTTTGTTCTAAGCAGCCTCCACGGCTCCTGTGTGCCTTGGGACAATTTCTTACACATCTTTGTGAATGCCTATTAAAATCAGAAGACAAGGCTATATTTCAACAGCCCCTCATGCAACAGCAGTGCTAGCCCCAGCCCTGCTCCTGCAGCTGCTCCATGTGCTCCTCAGCTCCTCCCAAGTGCGCAGGTACAACTGCTCTTGCTGCCAGGCAGTGAACCTAATTTGGGAATTGAGCCAGGTAAAAAATAACTCAACCTGAAGGGAAAAAAACCCACATTTGCTAAAGAAAATGCAAGCAAAACTACAGCCTGTGATTCCCTCCACCTGTTACTGAGGCAGTGGAGAGAAAGAATATGGAATTAGAGGAGTGTGCAGTATTGGTGATGCAAGGGTTAATTTAATGCTGAGAAATAAAAGGAGAACATCCAGAGGAGTAAGACTTTAGCAGTACATGCCATAAGCTGAGCTGGATGACATACCTGCAGCCTCAAGGAGCAGATTCCCATCACTTGGCACGGGCTGTTCAGTTCTCCCAGCAGAGCAGACAGGACGTCTCAGCACTCTGATCCAGGCTTGGGACTGGCAGCCTGAGGAAGCCTTGGACCTGTGTGGCTGGAGGGTCCTCAGGTGAAGTTCTGTCACTACTCTGGGTGGGCCCGGGGTGGGATATTTATGGTGGGTGTTCCTATCTGTGCAGTCAGTATTTGCCTTTACTTCAGCATCTCTTCCGCTGCCAGCTAAAGTTACTGTCACAGCCCTGTCAGCTTGTATGTTCCTGGGGAAGGGACCTGTTTTGGCCACAGGCAGTTTGGATGCCATACATGTCTTCTGACATCCAAATTCAATTTAGTCGCTTGGATAGGTCCTTTCTTCACAGATTAGCAGGGCTGAGAACTGTTTTTAGGATTCATCATCTCAACTTCTAATATTGGGGTTTCCTCAGCTCCACCTGTATGAAGCTAAAAATCATTCCCAGCAATACAATGCTGGATGTCCCAGAAGTGCATAATTTCATGAGGAAATTATGAGGAAAACCTTACAGCTCATCGAGTTTGTCCACTCCTGCCATGGACAGGGACACCTTCCACTATCCCAGGTTGCTCCAAGACCTGTCCTACCTGGCTTTGGACACTTCCAGTGATCCAGGGGCAGCCACAGCTTCTCTGGGCACCCTGTGCCAGGGCCTCCCCACCCTCACAGGGAAGGATTCCTTCCCAATGTCCCATCTATCCCTGCCTTCTGTCAGTGAGAAGACCCCCTTTTCCTGCCCCTTCAGGACATTGTCCACAGTTCCTCCCCAGCTCTTTAGGTCCTGGAAGGGGCTCTAAGGTTTCCATCTCTTCTCCAGGTGAACCTCCTCCAGCTCTGCCAGCCTGGCTCCAGAGCAGAGGGGCTCCAGCTCTTGGAGCATCTCTGTGGCTGGAAACCATTCTTAGCCTCAAATTCCCGAAACAGTGCTGCACATAGTTTTCCCAGCCTCAACCGGCATCATTGCCATCTCTCCTAGCATCTTGCTGGCAATAGGAGCAGTTTGTAGTGTGGACAAGCACTGACATCATGGAATGATAAGCGTGGCTTAAAACCTAATTAAAATCCAATTCAAGGCCAGACATATTATATCCAGAGATATTACGTTCATACACAATTATATTCCCCATCACTTTTCTTTCCTGAGAGAGATTCATCAGCAGTGCTGGAGCCCACATCAACCGGGTGGAATTACGTCTCGTCAGCTTCCCTCGGGTACACAGGGTAGAAGGAGGCCAATGGGCCCAGAGTGTCACAATGGGGTCTCAGCACGGGGTTTCAGGATGGGATCCCATGGTGGGGGTTCAGGATGGGGGTCTCACGATAGTGGTTCAGGATGGGATCTCACGATGGAGGTTCAGGATGGGGTGTCACGATGGGGTCTCATGAAGAGGGTTTCCGCCGCCGACCTTCTCAAGATGGCGGCGCCCTTCCCGTGATGGCGGCTCTCGGGGCCGGTCAGGTGCCACGGGGCGGGAGGGGAATCCCGGCACGTGCCGCGGGTGCTCACATGACAAGGAGCAGGCGGTGCTGCGGGGCGGGGCCGTGCCCGGACCACGCCCCCAGGGCCCCCCGGAGTGGAGAGAGCGCCGCGGGCCCGGCGCTCATCAGGCACCGCGGTGGGGCAAGGCTGTGCGGCCCCGCTGGGTTTGTTCCTCACAGCGTCGGCTCAGAGTGCCGGGCAGGGAGCGATCTCACCCTCCGCCTGCCCCCGGGGCGGTGCTCCGGTGCCTCCGCCCCTCACCGGCTGCCCAGTCCCGCGGCAGCTGCTCGCACCGTAGCCGCGGCCTGGCCTTGCTTCGCCACGCCCGGTCCCCGCCCCCTTGCGCCGGCCACCGGGGGGTTCGCGGCTCCCGCCGGCTCCCGGTGCCCCGCGATGCCGTCCAACAAATCCGTCTCGGACGCGCCCATCGTCCAGTTCACCAACTGCCGCATCCTGAGGGACCACCAGCTCCAGAGGTGAGGCGGGGGATATCAGCGGTACCGGAGTGGCTGGGGGTACCGGGGCTGTTGGGGGTACCGTGATGTCCTGCGGTACCAGGGCTGTGCGGAGATGTGGTGTCCGTGGGTACCAAGGCTGCGGGGGTACCAGGGGTGCGGGGGCTCCCGGACGGGCTACCGACCTAACCTGACACCTGCAGTGCCGAGGGACGGTCGCCAGTTCCCCCTGTGAACCGGCTATTGGCCCTCAACCCCCTCATCCCATGTCCCCTCTGCCGGGTTTTGGAGGGAGATGGGGCAGGGGTGATGTACGGTCCCTGTCGTTTTGTCTCTTCTGCGAGGCCCCTGGCGCTTTGGCCGTCATCAGCACTACCTTTGAGGGGCAGCCCATGAAAATCTCATTCCCGTGAGTTTTGTAGAGACAGAGCTAGGCGGAAAGGGCTGCTTGCTGCGTCCCGGCTGGAAGAGTGTCCCATCTGTGCTCTGGTAGACATCAGAGCCTGTGGCAGGAGGTGCCGGTGGGATCCATTCTGCCCAGGGTCACTCACTGGAGAATGGCCACCTGCTCCACGTGCTGCAGATGGCACCACAGCTTGGTGTGTGTGACTGTCTCTCCAGGGAGGACCTGTGGGTGCGAGAGGGGAAGATCCTCAACCCAGAGAAACTCTTCTTTGACGAGAAGGGCTCTGCTGATGTCCAGTTGGACTGCAAGGACAGCATCATCGCCCCAGGTTTCATCGATGTCCAGATCAATGGTACAGTGAAGCTACATGCACTCAGGGACTGGGGGTATCCCGGGTTTGTTCATCCCTGACCCCTAGCCCCACTGCAGGTGTCCTGCCCATGACTACGTTTCAGCTGCTGAAGGGAGGTGTGAGTCACCCAACCAATGACAAATAGCAATTTTACCTGTGATTGCTGCTGTCGTGTAAGTAATCCCCTTTGGTCAGGTGAGGGTTTTCTCTGAACTCGTTTTTATCTATATTTTATCCTGCCCCTGCACTGGCAGGATGCCTGCCCTACCCTTTCCAGCACGTGGGAGAAGAGGGCAAGACCTCCCAAGGGAACAACAACAATTAACTGCAATAGCTCTCTTCAGAAGGAAAGAGGGGCTTGTTCTATGGTAGCTGAAGTTGGAAGTCAGATCCCTTTTTAGCTGGGAGTCATCACATTTTGCCCTGCATCAAAATAAAAAGGTTGTGCTTGCAAAACAGTGGGATGCTGTGGGGAAATGCGTCAGGGGGGTGGCAATGGTGAGATTTGTACTTGAGGAACCTTGGAATGTAGGACAGAAGTGCTGGTGGGGCCCTCTGTGTCAGTGCCGTACAAATGGAACATCACCCTCCAGTCACACAGTCTTTCTTCGATGTTACTGGGTGGAACACACCCTGCTTGGGGAAGCTACAATTTCACCCATTTTGTTTGTGGTGCAGGAGGCTTTGGGGTAGACTTCTCTCTGGCTACGGATGACTTCAAATCAGGTATTGACCTGGTCAGTCAGAAAATCCTCTCCCATGGAGTAACCTCGTTCTGCCCCACCCTGGTGACTTCTCCTCCATCTGTGTACCACCAGGTAAGGAGCCTTCTCCTCTCCCATCTGCAGGGCGATCAGGGACTGAGCCTAATATCAGGAGGTGGGTGGGCCAAGACTGAGATAGCTTCTAGGGAAGAAAAGCCATGGGCCTGAGGAGCTGAACTCTACTCTGGGTTTCTTGCCCTCAGCCTTTACAACGCTGAGACAGCCATGTCTCCCAAGCAAGCTCTGCACACCAAAGCTTGGAGACAGCTTTTCCTTTGTGGGCTGTTGTTGCGGTTTATAAAAAGCCCTCGGCTCTACAGGCTGCGATGGTCCCAAGTGGTCCAGCTACAAATCTCCCTTCAGACCTGATGTTTGGTTCTGATTTGGCAGGCTAGGGAGCTGTGTCTGGGTTGCCATGCCTGACAAACTCCTTTCTCTAGATTCTCCCTCAGATAAGTGTAAGAAACGGTGGAGCCCATGGAGCAGGAATCCTGGGTAAGTGGATTCATCCCTCTGTGGTGCTACAGTAGGTGGGCAATTATCTTGTTCACAGTTGAGGTGAAAGAAGTTACAGAGCACAAACAAGAGCTGGAATTCTCAGTGGGAGGGATGCACAGACCCACCTTGTTCCTCAGGCTGTGCCTGGCCTTTGTTGTGGTCTCTGTCATTATACACACACTGTTCCAGCCCCTTTGGGGCCCCTGGAGCAATGGCAGTAGGGTGGCTTGGCTTGGCCAGTGGCCAGCACTGCATCCTCACTGTGCTGAGCTCATAGTTGTCTGAGCCATGTGTTTTGCTACAGAAAAATGGCAAGAGTGTGACTAGGACAGAGTAGACATAGCAGGTTTCTTGGTCCTTGGCAGGGGGAGGAAGGGTCATTGTTCTTTGTTCCTGTTTGGACAGGAGCCCACCTGGAAGGGCCATTCATCAGCAAGGAGAAGAAGGGCGCCCACCCGGAGCACTGCCTCCGCACCTTTGAGGCTGGTGCCTTCCAGGACCTGCTTGCCACCTATGGCTCCCTGAACTGTGTCCAGATAGTGACCCTGGCCCCTGAAATGAGGAGGAGCAGTGAGGTGATCCAGGAGCTCACCAAGCGGGGCATCTGCGTCTCCCTGGGTAAGGGCTGGGGCACCCAAGGCTTGGGGGGGCTCTGGCTGCCCCTCCCTTGGGGCTGTGGCATCTCTAACGGTGTCTCAGTGCAACTGGACGGGCTGGAATTCTCTTTTGCCTGGCCTGTACAGAGATGACAGACCTGTCACAAGTGGGGACCTCACTTGATGCTGACAGTCTGCCATGGCTAGAGCCAAAGTTTGTATTGAAGTGCCCCTGCAGTAAACACAAGGTGCTGTTCTAACACAGGGAAGAATAGCAGTCTAAGTTGGAGTTTTGATGATGTGGAAGGGTTCAAACTCTGAAGTTCCACTGCTTTAGGCCTTATGTGACAGGTGAAATCGTTTTCCAAAGGTTACTGTTGGTTTGATAACTCTGTTTTTCAACCGGAAGTGCTGTAGGAACTTCTCCCTCCTGGCTGGCCTCTGACTTAAAACTGGCTGCGTTTTTCGTTTCTTTTGCTTCACAAACTCTTCTTTGTATCATATCATTGAAGAAGTTGGGGGTTTTTTTGGGTTTTTTTAAGAGGGGAAGTTATTTAGGGTGAAATTAAACCTCAAGTGAGAAGGGCATTCATACAGCAGACTATCTCTTATCCCACAGCCACATAAAGAACTCCAGAAAGGCAAGGTTAGCCCACAGAACTGCTGTCATGTTGGGGAAACAAAAGTTTCTTTCTGGATAGTTTAATTCCCATATGCTTTCCTGGCAAAATCCCCACTGTAGTGAGGGTATCCTCTGATACCTCTCTACAAAACATTTAAGTATCTGAGGCCAGCAGAGAGGCGTGTCATTGGACCAGCCAAAAGACAACATGCGGTGAGCAAGACAGCATTTGTGACAGCTGTGATGTGAACACTGAAGGAGTTCAGGTGAAACACCCAACCCCAGAGTCCCCTCAGGTCATGGCCAGACACATCTGTGTCGAAAATGCACCTGAGACCTCAGGCCGGGGTGGGCATTAAAGCATAGTCCAGTGATGGAGTGTCTTTGCTCCTGTAGGGAAATCAGTGGAGAGATGGGCAGAGGAATCAAGCGTTGGTCTGTGTTCCCAGGTCACTCAGTGGCTAATCTGTCCCAGGCTGAGGAGGCTGTGCAGCACGGAGCAACCTTCATCACTCACCTCTTCAATGCCATGCTGCCGGTGAGTCCCCAGAGGCACCTGCCCTGCTCCAGGGCTGCTTTTGGGCTTTCTCTCCTGCTCCCCATGGGTCTGGGTTCTCTCCAGCTGGTTTTGTACCATGCTTTGCAATGAGGTTTTGGCACTGAACCTCTGGCTTCACATTCCTGCTGCTGGATCTGAAAGATTCAAGGCTGTAGCAGACTCTTGAAGTTCATCACCAAGAAGGAATAGGAAGTGTTGGTGAGTGAGAGCTGGACATGCTCTTGCTGTGTGCACCCAGACCCCCTCCTGTGTGTATGCAGCAGGGAAGGGGGGGGATTCTGTCCCACTCAGGTGAGACCCCACATGCAGAACTGCCTCCAGCCCTGAGGGCAACATCAGAAGGACGTGGAACTGCTGGAGTGAGTGTAAAGGCCACAAAGATGCTCCAAGAGCTGAAGCCTCTCTGCTCTGGAGCCAGGCTAGCACAGCTGTGGGAGTTCACCTGGAGAAGAGAAGGCTCCAGAGAGGCCTCAGAGCCCCTTCCAGGGCCTAAAGGGGCTCCAGGAGAGCTGGGGAAAGGCTTTGGACAAGGACCTGAAAGCGGCAGGACAAGGAAGAATGTCTTCCCACTGCCAGAGGGCAGGGTTAGATGGAATATTGGAAAGAAATTATTGGCTATGAGGTTATTGAGACGCTCACACAGGTTGCCCAGAGAAGCTGTGGCTGTCCCATCCCTGGAAGCATTCAAGGTCAGTTTGGAGGGGCTTGGAGCACCCTGGGATAGTGGAAGGTGTTGCTGCCCATGGCAGGGGTTGGAGCAATATAAGCTTTATGGTCCCTTCCAACTCAAACCATCCTGTGATTCTGTGATTCAAGGCAATGCCCAGGTTTGCCTGATAAAGCTGCTAGGCACCATGTGATAGAGATGGCAGCTGCATCCCCTGAGGGGAAGTCTCAGCCAGTGATCACCAGCCTGGTGATCTTCCACAGCTTGTCCTTTCTCTCCCCTTGAGCAGTTCCACCACCGGGACCCTGGCATTGTGGGGCTGCTGACAAGTGACAAGATTCCTGCTGGGCGGAGGGTCTTCTATGGCATGATTTCTGATGGCATTCACACCAACCCCGCTGCCCTGCGCATCGCCCACCGAGCCCACCCCAAAGGTGAGCCATGGCAAGTCCCCACAGTGTCACCAGCCACCCTGAGCACTGCACCATCTCCCAGAAGACATTCGTGCTCCTCTTGCTGTCTCGAAGGTCACAGCCACATGTGCTGATCCCTCAGTCCTCTTGCTTTGCTGGGATGTGGCTGGAGACACATGGTCCCTTTCTGGGAGGGTCAGCAGGGCACAGTGCTTGGAGCTGCAGCAAAATCAGCTGCAGTGTTGTCAGGGCTCCTTTCCTTGTATTCTGCAGGGCTGGTGCTAGTGACAGATGCAATTGCTGGCATGGGGCTGGCACCGGGTCGGCACACACTGGGTCAGCAGGTGGTGGAGATTGATGGGCTGAACACTTACATTGCAGGTAAGTGCTGTCCCTCTTGCTGAAGAGCTGAGAACAATGCTGCCAGTGGCACCATTCCTGAGGAGCTGAGCACACCTTACTGTCTCTGGTCATGTGTGGCAGCGTTTGTGCCACCCTCTTGGCTTTTGATGCCTGGTGGATCTGCAGTGACTTGGCCTTGGGGATAATGAAGCTCCTGGTAAAGAGGAGAAGTGTGCCACCCTCATGGAGGAATATGTCCAGTTGTAGCTGTCTTCAGCACCTTTAAAAAGCTCATTGCCCAGTGTCAAGGGTGCCCAGAGGTTCAGGGCATCAGTAAGGACAGAGAAATCTTATTTATTGTCCCTTGTCTTTATTGTAACACTACCACTTCTTGCTAGGTAAATTCCTTAAGTTTCAAATTCCCAAGTAGATGAAGACTGGGAGGTATTTCAGAGATGGAGCATTCCTTTCTCCACTACCTTCCCCTGACAGCAGATGCCTACTATTTTGAGCTGATTTCACCCAGTCCATCTGGTCTGATAGTGGAGTTGGGGGTAACACCTATGTACCTCTTCCTGCGCTCCAGCAGAAGTGGCTGGAGGCGCTTCAGCTTGCTACTCCTGCCACCCAGGACTTCTGCACTTCTGGTCCCATTATGCTTCCCTAGTGCCCTGCTTCTTGCTGTGAGCTATAGGCACTGCTCAGTGCCATCCTGTTCCTCTCCCAGGCACAAAGACCCTGAGTGGCAGCGTGGCGACCATGGACACGTGTGTGCGGCACTTCCAAGAAGCCACAGGTACGACAGCCTTGTCCACCAGCTGGTGCTCCCTATGTTGACATAGAAGGAGGTCTTGCTTTTGCCAGATGTGTACATTCCACCAGGAACATTCCCTCTCACCTGAGACATGGCAAGGGCTGGGATCAGTGTCCTCAGATGAGCCCCTTTTTGAGGGCAAGTTTCATTTTAACCCTAATGAGAGGTGAACTCTCCTGCTTCTTCCTCACATCAGTGAATGGTTTTCCCTTCTCCATACCCCAGGTATTCAGTTTTTCTATGCTTACTCTCTCCCATAGGAATATTTCCCTTCTCAGCTCCAGCTGGCTGTGCTGAGGGTGTTCCAGCTTGGGTCCATCAACTCCCTGGTTGACAGTTGCCTTGTCCAGGGAGATTTGGGCTGCTCTGGCAATGGAGCTATGGCTGCCCTAATATCTCCCCAATTCTCTGTCTAAGGATGCTCGGTAGAGACCGCGTTGGAGGCAGCGTCTCTGCATCCCGCTCAGCTCCTGGGGATTGAACATAAAAAGGGGACACTGAATTATGACTCTGATGCAGGTACGGGTGTGGGCACAGCACGTACTGGTGTGGGCACAGCACATACGGGTATGGAGACAATGGTGTCAAGGCTCACAAGTGCTGGAGCAAAGCAGGGGCTGCTGTAAGCGCATGCTCATCCCTTGTTTCAGTGGGAGCTGCAGGGAGACTTGCTCCACCTGGGATGTGCTCTGGGCTTTTGCTCCAGTGGTTTTTCCCTTGGATGCTGGTGGGGTTTGGGAAACCCTTTGGAGTGCCCCCCCACATCTCAGCTGAGCAAAAAGCAGAGCTGCCAGTGCCAGGATTGCACTGCAGTGCCACCCTGGGGTGGGGAGAAGCCCTTCCCCACTGAGCTTAGCTCTCCCCAGCCAGCTCCAGCAGCTCCATTCTGACAGCTGCTTTCTTTCTCTCTTGTCCAACACAGATTTCCTAATGCTGAATGACAGCCTATACGTGCAAGCCACGTACATCGCTGGCGAGGAAGTCTGGCGACAGGATGTGTCGGGCATGTGACACTGGGCTGTCCCAGTGCCCTCCAAGGCTCCCTGGCACTGTGGTTAGCAGCACTAGCAACCACCCCACTTCTCTCTTTTGGTTTTTCTTTTTCCCAATTCCTTCCTGCAACTCCCTGAAAGGAGCCTCATACCAAAGAGCTGCATTTTCCAGCTTCCAGTTACAGCCATGCCTGCCACAAAAATTGTTGGTGCTCAGCTGGTGGCATGGGGAAAGAAGGCAGCTCTGTGCTGGCAAGGAATGCCAGTCCTGGAGTGACCTACAGGACTGCACAGCTGTCCTGCCCCCAGACAGGTGCTCCTGTCACCACCTGACTGCAGTGAGGAACTGTCCCAACCTTTGCATGGTTTATACAGCACACACTAACATGCTCTGCACCTGAGGCAGACTCAAGCCATTCCCATTCCTCTGCCTGCTGTTTGCCTTGCTCCCAGGTAGCCATGATTTGTTAGACATCAACTTTCACCAGCTCAGCTCGCAGCTCTTCCTGTGACAAGGTTTCTGTTGTGTCAGCAGAAGCTGAGGATCACATTCGGATCTCCCGACAGCCCTTCTGTCGTGTGTCCTCAGAGCAAGGCTGCCACAGCTCACTGACTCGGTGCCCTTGTAGGGCTGAATCCTCAGGGCAGAGATCAAACCCAGGAATACCAAGGCATTGCTGGTCCTTTGTGCCTTTTCCCTGCATGGGCATTGAGTCCACAGAGCTGGAGATATGAACAGCGTCCTGCCACATAAAACAATGTTCCTTTCACTGCTTGCTTTTGCTGGATGGGTTCTGCAGGCTCTGTGCCAGCCATACCAAGAAGAGCCTTTGCATCACATGATGGGTCACCTGTGCATTCCTCAGGCCATGGATGGGGAGCTTTAGCTTTTGCATCCAGACTGGTGGTGGCAGATCACAAGCCCTCAGTCCAGCTCAGACACTGAGGAAGAGGAAAACTGCAGTGGGATTCTGGCCTTTCATGACAGATTTGATAGCTCATTATTTTGTGCTCCTTACCTTCTCCAATACTCGACTGTCAGGCTTTTTCCTGACTCTTGGACACTTGTATGCAAGGACTGATGCTGATTTTGACCCTACTCAACCATTCAGAATAAGCCTTGAGATAATGTCTAAAGACAACCTTGGATAAGGCTCAAACCACTGAGGTGGATTTTGTAATGAGGGGAGGGCTCAGACGATGACTAAGTCTCAGCGAGGGTGGAGATTGTAAAGCAGACAGAAGTCTGGTTGGGATTGGCAGATTTTTCCAGTACCATTATAATCTTTAGCAACAACATTTGGAAGTGCTTTCCTAGCACTTTAAAGCCCTTCTGTCAGCCTTGGAGAATTTCTAACAGCTGGCAATGTCAAGAGATATTATAACCTCCATAGTTTGAAGCATTTGAGAGACACCAAACCCTGTGCTGTGATACACTGTGCTGCTGCAGTACTGTCCTCACGGGGATTTTCTGGCTGTTTTTGGAATCAATCCAAGGGGGGGGGGTAATGCCTATGAAACAAGGTGTCTAACTTTTTATTTACAAAATTAAATAATCAAAAGGAAATCTAAAATAGAAATGGGATTAGACAGTACCTGTAGGTGTGTATTAACCTTTTTTGCCTGCCCATGGTGGTGCATGCTGGCATGGCCTGTGTCACGCTGGCATGTGAGAGGCCAGAGCTGGTGTGGGCGCTCCTGCGGGGATTTGGCCCAAGGAAGGCGGCACGGCCGGATACCCGCGGCCCGACCTGGCCGTGGGCACACGTGTCCGGCAGGTTCCTGGGGGGGTCAAGCGAGCAGGAAGGAGGCGCAGGGGTCACAAACGCACGGCCAAGGGGGGCGCTGGGGACTCCGCCCCGGCGGGCCCGGGCGTTCTCGGGCGAGGCGGGGCCGGAGCGCTGAGAGCTGCGCACACCGAGCCGGCCCGCCCACCCTGAGCCCGCGGCCGGCCGGAGGAGGGTCCGGGGGTGCTCCGAGAGGGCTCCGGGGAGGCCCAGAGCGGGCCCCGAGCTCCATTTGGTTGTGCTGGCCCGGGCCGGGCGGGGCTGCTCCCAGAGCCCACGCGAGGCCCGTAACCGGAGGTGGGCGGTGCGCTGGGGCCGCTTCCTCCGGCGGCGGCGCGGGGAGCCCGGCATGGAACGGGTAAGGCTCTGCTGCTCGGCCGCTCGGCCCGCACCGGGCCCAGCTCCCGTAGGTTCTCCTTAAAAGCTTTCCCAGCTCTGGTGCCTTTCCCAATCCTTGCTCATTTCCTTATCCTGATTCTTTTGGTTCCCAGTGTTTTAGTGTGGTTTGTCTCCTGGCGGGCTGCAAACCTTAACTTCCACCTTCTTAGCAGGAGGCAGCCAGCGTAGAAGTACAGCACATGGGGTCTCAAGGATTTGTGTTTAGCCTAAAGATAAATTCTGTTTGTTTCCAGAGCTGTGCTAAAGGGAAATTTCCTGCTGTGGAGGCATTATGCGATTGTCTAAGCTTCAGGGAAAATGAGAAATCTTCCATTAGGGGGCTTTAAAAAAGGACAGGTGGAGAAAAAAGGTTGAAAAAAAAATCTCTGGGAAGTCCTGGCTTGCCGGGAGTGGTGGGATTTCCTGCTAGTAAGAGCTGTAATTTTTGTACTGCAGAGGGTTCATTTGGTGCTCTTCACACAGGACACGTGTCCCTGTGCTGTGTTGATTTATGGTATAAATTAACTGTTACACAGCACACCTCTAGTGTGAAGCCACGTTTGATCTCCTGTGAGAGGGGAGAAGGCCTCAGAAAACTCAGTTTTGGAATCAGTTTTGGAGGTGAGAGATTTGTACTTCTAAACATTCTGCCTTCCCTACATGATGTCCAAGGCTCCCCAGGGTGTGTTCCAGGAGGAGCTGGAGTGGTGCATTTTGCAACTGGAGGCAGATCTCTACCTCACTCCACACCCCAAACTAGGTATGGAGAGGTCTTGGGGCAAAGGCCTGGAGTGACGGGACAAAGGGGAAAAGCTTTCCACTGACAGAGATGATGCTTAGATCAGATACTAGGAAGGAATTGTTCCCTGTGAGGGTGGGAATACCCTGCCCAAAGAAGCTGTGGCTACCCCTCGATCCCTGGAAGTGTCCAAGGCCAGGTTGGACACTGGGGCTTGGAGCACCCTGGGACAGTGGAAGGTGTCCCTGCCCATGGCAGGGGTGGATGAGCTTTAAAGTTTCTGCCCAAGCTATTCTGTGATCTCACCATTTTGTTGCACATGTCCTGTGCTGGTCCCCAGTGCCCAGCAGCAGAGAAGGCAGCTCCTGGAGGGGAGGGCAGGAACTGAGCACAGGAACCAGGCAGCAGAAGCAGTGCCCTGGCCAGAAGAGTGCCCTTTTGCACAGTACATGAGCCGAGAGAGCTGAGTAGTGCTGCTGATGGTACCCAGGCTCTGGAGAAGTCTGGTGAGGAGGCAGATACAAGCTCTAGCCAGGAATTCAGGATCTGGATCAATGAGTTATTTGGCTGTAGCACTTTATGCATGAGGTACTCAGCTTAGAGTAACTCCCAGGTGAGGGAGGGGAGCAGCTCTACCTCTTGTTGTGTAACTGGCCTGGATTGCAGCTGGCCAACCCCCTTGAAATAAGGGTACATGTGCTCATGACTCTGTCCCAGATGCTGTGAAGGTACATCCCACTTCTGTCCCACCACAGTCGGGGGTGCATCTGGCCCAGTATCACTGGCCAAGGTAAGGAGGGGATTGTCCTGCTCTGCTTTGCCCTGCTCTGCCCTGGGGAGTGCTGGGGGCACTTTGGGGCACCACAGTATCAGGAGGATCTAAAACTGTTAGAGAGTGTCCAAGGGCAGGGACACAAGGATGGGGAAGGGTCTCGAGGGGAAGCCACAGGAGGAGCAGCTCAGGGCACTTGGTTTGTTCAGCTGGAGAAGGGGAGATGGAGCACAGAGCTCACTGGGGCTGCAGCTTCATCCTGAGGGGCAGCAGAGGGGCAGCTCTGGTCTCTGCTTTCTGTGACAGGGACAGGACCTGAGGGGTGATTATTAGGCTGGATGTTAGGGAAAGGTTCTTTCCCCCAGAGGGTGGTCAGGCACTGCAGCTGGGAGAGGTGGGATGTTCCCATTCCACAGTACTACTCTCAAGTTGTTCTGTGGCTTAAAATAAGTGAAACAAACACTACAAGACTATATTTAGGGATTCCAAATTGGAGGTCTTGGGGACCACTGTCACAGAACAACTCTCTTTTTCAGACAATTTATTCTGACACAAAAGCTTTGGATTCCTGTTGTGGTCAGGCTGGTTTGTAAGAGAGTCAAGCAAGAGTCCTGCTTTTCAGGGTATGCTCTCTACTCAGATCTTTTCCCGGTTTTCCAGAGAAGAGACACTGAGCTAGGTTCTGAGATTTGTCTTCACCTTGAGAGAAAAATTGCTAAGCCCTCTGTAGCTTCTGTGCCATTAGCAGTGCACTTACTGCCGTGTAAGAGTCTGACTGTATGTAGTAAGCAGTTAAGATTTTTTTTTCCCCTCTATAGGAACATCTCACAGTATTTGAGGTTCTAGAAGCACTTGGAGTTGCATTTCAATTGAATGCTAATTATGGATTAGTCAGAGGGGGTATGGACACGGAGGACATTCAGAGAAGAGTCAGTCATCAGCATCCCACAGTGTGGATTTTAAGGCCTACCATAAACTGTTTCTTGTCTCTCTTGGTGTTTTCTGAGTGCAGCAGAAGAGACCCAACACATTTTCAAGGTCCTGTGCTCCCCTGAAACTCCTCTTGCAGAGAAGCAACAAGTGATGAGCAATGTGTTTGGGGATTGTCATGTCAAGATGGATGAGGATCAGAAGAGCATGGCGAGAGGTGAGCTTGAGCTGTCCCTCGGGAGATGGTGAGATTTGGTTCTTTTCTGTAGATTTCTTAGGTTGCAGCATTAATTGAGTCACCTCTCTGGGCAGTGCCTTAGAGTGGAAGCTGCAGTGGCATCCCCATGGAATGAAACTGGTGCATTGAGAACACCAGTATTGAAAAAATATTCTTTTTCTTTTCTAGGCATGAACCCTGATGTTGTAGAAGTACAGCCAAAGAAGGCACAGGCTGCAGATGGTGTGAAACAGTCTCACCCAACCCCTGAGGCCAAGCCAGAGTTGTTCACATCATCTGGCAGCAGCTTTCAATTTGATTTTACACTTTCCAAGACCGACCCAGAGGCTGACCCTGGTGACAGTGGTGCTGAGCAGGTACAAAACAATGTCAGAGCCACCAAGCAGGAGAACTGGAGTGGAGCCTTGAGGTTTGCTGCCTCTGGGCAAGAACCCAAGTTTACTTTCAACTTTGCCATCCCAGAGGAAGACTGTCCTCATCTTCAGTTACTTCCAGCGAGCCAACATACAGACCACACAGCAGATCCTTCACTGCCTGCTGAATCAGCAGCTCTGCCACAGGCTGCAGCCTTGAAGAAGCTTGAGGTGACTCAAGTGACAGGGAATGCACCCAAAGAGGATAGAAGCCATGTTACATCAAAGATCTCCCAAACAGAGACAGCCCCTGGAGATGAGGCAGTGACAGAGAAATCAACAGGAGGTGGAGCTGCCCAGAAGAAGAAAAAGAAGAAACAAAAACCACCTGCCAGTAAAAACAAAACAGAAGAAACTGAGACCAGCAGGAAGGCAAAGGCGGAAGCTAACAGCTGTCAAAATACAGATACTTCCCATCAGGAAGAGAAGACCTCTCAGGTAGTTAAATACTGATGGGATCTCATAATTTGTAAACCCTTGAGCTAAAGAGACGCTTTATCTCTTTGCACAAATTAATATACTGCCATGAGATGGAAGCTGAAAGACCATGCTTGCTGCTTACATGTCCCAGCAGCTGTTTGCTTTCTTTGCTACACAGCTGAGGAACCTGACCAGTGCAAAGGAAGTTAATGGTCCTTCAGATTTGTGCTGAAAGATTTCATGTTTACTTGTGACAGCTAATTCTGGGGAGCTGGATGCCATGTTTTCTTAAGAAAATAGAAATAGGAAACGGAGTTAACTGTCTTCAGTTGGTGTGAAGCTGATGCCTGTGGGTGCTGAGCCAGGCCCTGTAGCTCTGATGTGCATGTTGCAGGATGAATTACTTTCATAGTGCGAGGAGCAAAGCCAAGGCACAGAACTGCCACCTGGTGTAGCCAAGGGCCTGTGGTAAAGCTCAAGGGTGCTTCCAAGAAGGTTCCTCTGAAGGGCATGGCCCAGAAATAAGCTGAAGTTGCAAGTCATATGTAAATACAACCTTAAGGCACACCCTGAGGTTTTCTGTTCTGCTAAGGTCCAGGTCTTCATTTTATTTTACTTTCCAGCACTGGTGTAGGTGTTATTAACAAACGGTGCCACCTGATGATACAGGATTGCACAAAACGTGCTTTTTCTTAATATTTTACAAGGAAATTGCACTGAGTGTTCATCTGTTTATGGAACATTGCATCCAAAGGTCTGCTTCACCTGCAGTCCTATCAATAAACAGTGCTGAGCACCAGAGACATAGGAAGAGTTGAAGGTGAGATAAAGCCCTTCCAGTTCTTTGGAAGGACACTGTTGTGGGTAAAAGGAGACAATGTGAGGGCATTTGTATTTACATGTACATAACCATTAAAAATTGCTTCAGTCCCAGGATGCAGCCTTGTTTCCCTGTCCCACTGCTGAGTTAGCCAGCTGGCTTTGCTCAGTGGGGTTTGGCTTCCTCCGTCTCCATGTGCTTCATCTTCCTTCTCCCCATGCATTTCTGATTGAGCAAGCACAGAGGAGCTGAGAAGAAACACTCAGCTTTTGGTTTTGTCCATTATTTGCTTTTTTAAATTCTGTGCAGGTTTGAGGATAGGGTTTTTTTATTGTCAATGTTTATTTTTCCCACCTGTAAGTTTATTTGAAAGCTGAACAACTTTCCAGAAAACAGCACCTTCTGAATGGCAGCCACATATTAAATCCATCTAATAGAGACAATGAGTTGCAACTAAACATTTGCACAGTGCTTTTAGTTTATCTGATGAAAAACACTAGAGGGAAAATGTCATGAAGTCTATGAAGGGATCACCAGAACATGATATTTGAAATAGTCCTGACTTTATGGAGTTCCCTTTCATCTTGTGTAGCAACTTGCTGCTGTAATTTTTGCGTGACTTACTTCCTCTTGTTCACTGTGCCTCATGTTGATAGCAGTCAGATGAGCAGTTGTGGAAGGAGCTGGACTGGTGTGTGAACCAGCTGGAACTCGGCTTGAAGACACAGAAACCCACTCCAAAGCAGAGTAAGCACTGAAGTAAAGAAGAGTGTTCTCCTGGGGGAAGTACTGGCAGGAATTCAGGGGCAGAGCCAGCAGGGAGCCTTAACCTGTGTGTTGTTTCTCCTTTGCTGCAGCTGAGGAGGCTCTCAGGGCAATCAAGACACTGCGCAGTGACAAGGCTCCACTGGTGAAGAAGCGTCAGCTCATGAGAGCCATGTTTGGAGACTACAGGAAGAAGATGCAGGAGGAGCTGTGCAAAGAGCTGAAACTTATGGAAACAGGTAGGAGAACTTTGCATGGTGAGGAGGAGAAGAAGGGGGTTCAATCCTGCCCTATGCTTTGCACACTCGGGCCACACTATATGAGATGACTGAATGTCTTATTTTTTCTCCCCTCTTTAAGCTGCAAAATCTGCCAGGATCGTGGAGTTGAAGGGAAGCAAGAAGAATGGCCAGTTCATCCGGAAGTGCTTGGGAGCTTGCAGGAAAAGCCAAGGTTCAGCAGAATCCCCTTCAGAGTCACACAGGACACTTAACACAGGCTTATTCAATTTCACAACTCCCCAAGAATTTCGCTTTGATTTCTTCTAGAAAAGTCACTTCGACTAAAACTGTGTCAGATCTCCTGTAAACTGAAGAATGGTGGTAAGACTCTGTACAGTAGGAAATGTCAGGCATGAATCTCTGGATCCTCTTCCAGGGTGCCTTATCTAGAAGTTTAAACTATATCTGCCTGCTATGCATATGACCCCAAAACTCAGGCTACGTAAGTACTCTTCTGTGCTCACATTGGAGAGAGGCACCTTTGCACCTTGGGTCAGCAGTATGGAAGGATCTGCTTTCTTTCCTGCAGAATTGACATTAACTGTAGAATCTGTCTTTTATACCATGAGATTTTCCCATTCTCACGTTGCTTTTAAATAGAGCAGAGCCTTTCTAGCAGCTGAGGTGGCAAGGCATACAGCAGAAAATGGTTTGGAATCAAGATCCAGCAGTGGATAGCTGGGTGCTTCCACTCCCTGAGTCTGTGAATGCAGCTTCTGGCATCCAGCGAAACCAGCAGTGTGTCATCTCTGACATGGAGGAGCACTAGCTCAGGGTCTTTGGGGAAAGTGAGTGAGAACCATTTTTGCTCATTCATCTATTTCACTGACAGGTACAGACTTAGAATAAAACTGCGCATCATTATTTAATCTAGCCCACGGATGTAAAGACAGTTGTTTCCAGGAAAACAAAGAAAATTTTTGTTGCTCACGCCAGGTTCTGGACAGCTAGGAAGGGTGTACAATCCGCTTTTAAATAAAGTGTACATTATAACTAGCTCAGTTACAACCACCAGTGCCTAAAGGGAAAATTAGCTGCATGCCAGCCTTGAGTGGTGGTAAAATCAACTGTCACAGCCTAAAGACTCTTCCATTTGATTTGTATTAAATTTTGGCTTTTTGAATGTGTGTCTCCAGCCAATATTGCTTGGGTCACTGAACTCATCTCTTTAAGTTCCTGCAGAAAATCTTCCCACCAAGCCTAAAAAATGCTGAAGGAAGAGAAGTGCTGTGAAAGGCTACATGGTATCAGGAGTCCCCAGTTTTTTCCACCCTTTTATAGTCCAGTCAGCCTGTGTGAAAAGTGAGAAATGGGAATGTAGGCAGATTCCAGGGAATACTGAGAGGAGGTGAAAAACATTGGCTGTGAAAGACTAGAAATCTGATTGTGGCTCTAAAAAAATAATTTTATTACTAAGCTCTGATGGAGGCAGTTGCATCTCTGAGACTTTTTTTTTCTTTTAGATTTTAAATACTTTAAAAGAATATTTTAAAGAATTCCTGTCTGGGCATAGGAGAAACTGAATCTGGGTAACATATATGATGAGGAGAAACATGGAGAAATTAATTCATCTTTTGGAAATCAGTAGGTGAAAACTGGAATCAAGGTCAGCACATTTTATTTGCCAAGTATCACAGCTGTTACTTTGAATGTATGGAACAATCTTAGACAGTATTTTAAAAAATTATTTCCAGGATTTTACATTAAACATACAAAAGCTGTGTCCTTGTCACACTTTTCGTGTTTTCATGCGGTTTACTGAGATTCAAGAGCATCGCCCACATGACCTTGGAGCTACAGCTGTTTGCTTCCCTGGTTGATTATGCAGGAGATGTCTGGGAAATAGTTATTTTTTCTCCTTGTCATGTCTCAGATAAAGCTAGATCTGCTAAAATATTATAAAATCCTTGTTCCAGAAGTATTCTGGAAAGCATTCTTACATAGTTAGCTCATGTTCATGCTGTTCATTAGGCATTCACAATCAGACAAAAGATACCAATGAGGTGGATGTTTGTTGTAAGCCAATCCAGCAGTTATCTTCAAAGGGGTCAGAGAAAAATCCATTCTAATGTGAGAACAGCTCCTGTGCTTTTCCAGAGGTCTGAATAATGCTGACCTGCAAAGCCAGTTCCTTTTTCTATACTTCATTACTGGAGGATTTACGTGTGTGTGTGTGTGACTGCAGATGTTCATCAGTGTGATACCTCGTGTCCCTGAGTGTTGTGTTGGGTTGGTTCCACGAGTCAGCCATGGGATCTTGGATGAAGCATTTTGCCTTTTTCTGTCTAGTCCCTGTTTTATAGTTGAGGTGATGCATCCAGAGTTTATGACAGATGTGCCCAAGTTATTTCATTAGTGATTGTACCTTGAAGAGGTGTCTGAAACTACAGCAGTCCGTATTCACTTTTAAGCTTTGCTGGTTTTTTGTTGTTATTATATTTGCTTGAAAGCAAACAAGCTGTGGTATTGGAAGTTAGGAAATGCCATGGCTGCTCCATCCATCCTTTCCGCTTTAGAGAGGCCACAGTGCAGTCTTAATGATGTATTTTAAATGCTGTGTTTTCCCCTTTTAGCTTGTTCTTTAGGATTTCAGTGCTGTTTAGGGTTTCAAAGACGTCTCTTATTACAGCAGTGTCACGTTTGGATCAGGGCTTTGCTCTACTAGTGACTGTAATACCTGTGGCTGGAGATTTGGTCTGTGCCCTAAGGCATTAATGTACACGAGTGAGGGAGAAGGGGGATATTCTGATCTACCTGGACATCTCTGATCCACTGTTTCTTGCTTTAAGGAAATGTATCTCAGTTTGGATAAAAAGTTGAGCTCAATTCTGATCTGCCTGTTCCTGCATCCTCTCCTCAGCTTTGTGCCTGGCATTTGAGTTTGGTGCCACCAGGGTGACTGGACTGGGAGTACTGTGTCTCTTTGCTGACTGCCCACCTAAGTATAGAGGAGCAGTGCTAGGCCCAGGCTTGTAGGCAGTAAACTGCTTACAGGATTATCCAGCACAGCAGTGAGCTCAGGAATAAATTAATGACAAGGCAAAAACGGGGGGACAGTACCACAGTGCTTCTAGAGCAAAACTTGCTTCACAGCATCAGTCTTGGAAAACTAAAAGCTGAGGATCAGCTTCTAAAGAGAAATAAAGGGTTACAGGGACACTGTAACTTGTCTCAGACCATTCACTGTAGCAAAGCAGAGGAAATGTCTCACTTTTGGGAACAAAGCGAATTTAGGGTTATTTCTGTGGCAGGGTGAGGCCAAGAAAGTTTGCACACAAAGGCGGCAGAAGTCTAGGTGTGATCTCTGCTCCTTTTAGGCTTGGCACCCTCCTCTGTAAACAGATCCCCCGAGCAAAGGTTAGGAAATGCAATCCCATTGCAGATAGACCCAGCCTTCAGATGGAGACTGCCTTCAGGAGATGGCCCGCCTGCCCCCTCACAGGCTGGCCCTGGTCCCTGCTGGCATTTTGGCTGTTATCCTGGACACTGGGCTCTAATCAGACATTCGTCCAACCCCTTCTGCTGAGCTTGGTCAGTAGAAATACATTTATTGGTCCTTGGGCTGCCCACCTCTGAGTAATCAGGGGGCAGAGTCACTGAGGAACAGCCCACAAAGAATCTCCAAGTGATCCCTACAGAGTTCATCTGGAATTCCTTCCAGAGTCCCAGCAGCCACTTCTAGCCACTTCTTGGGGACTTCCTCTCCCAAGGAGAGAAAGAAGCCAACAAATTGGTCCTATTGATGCTGTGTTTCAGGTGACTGATACTACCTTATCTCACTTCAGTTTTCTAAATGCTGAGGCTGTGAACTTCGCATCCAATCACTCCTAAAGGCTAACACATTATCTTCATTTGAAGAGGAAAGTCCTAACTTTCCTTTGAATTAGAAGGAGGAAAAACTTGACACTTCAGGAAAGACATCAACTGGAACATTCTAACAGAACGAAGGTTAGAGCAAGGATCATTTAACCTGCAGCTCCATAACAAATAAAGATGACAGATGCTGTTATTTTAAGATCATACAGGGCTGCGATAGATGATCTTTTATCTTTCTGCTGCTAAAATTTTTCTGCTCCTCACTGCTTCTGCTACTTTCATCTTTAGAACTGTGGAAGGTTTGTAAGACATGCTGCTTTAGAAAATCCAGCTGTGACATCCCTAATGGTTTGATTTCCGGCACCAGTCCTCCTGTGTGTGCTGGCAGCTAGAGAGTTCTGACCACTGGCGGTGTTTGGTCCATTTGGCTTCTTCCCTGTGAGTACATCAACAGGCACAACCAGCTCCTTATATCTCACCTCCAAAATGGAAGAAGTCTGGGTTGTGTATCTCTGTCCGATCTTGATTATCATTGTTCTAATGAAACAAAACCCACATATGGAAGAGGCCAGGAAGGAAAGGGAAAGCAAACTGTTCCTGCCATCCTCTTCTTTTCCCCCCAGGTAATGTTGGCAAACAACTGAACAACTGGAGTATACCCAGGAGGAGCTGGATAAGTATCTGGAGAAGCTAAACCATGTCTTCTTTGACACAGAAGGCAGAAAAAGGGATGGCCACCATGATCAGAAGTCCCCCCCGTCACAGAAGTGCTGATGTTGTGTCAGAAACTAGGGAACACTCAGGAAAGGAGGTAGGACACTCTAAGCATCTGTCAGGCTACACAAAAGTTGGGGTAGGAGACTTAGAATAACTGTCAGACTCAACCCAAGGTAGAGTTCTCAGGTAAGATGGTGAATCCTGGCTGATACAGTGAATCCTGAAATGCATAGTCCATGAACTTGGAGGAAGAAGAGGTGGGAGGCAGTCTTGTTATTTTGAAAGTAATGCATTTCTATTTTTGCACTGTTTATTTCAACATTACGCAGTCTTCCAGAGAGAGCTCTATGACTCGTATGGTGTATATGTTACACGTGAAAGATGTAAATGTTGGCATTAGCATCTCTGGGCATGTGTGTGTAGCTATTATGTAACTTACTGCTTCACACAGAGACAGGCATCATTTCTTACTTGAAGAAATTACTGTGCAGCTCTTCAGCTTTTACAAATCTCCCACTTTCCCCTCATACAACAGTGTTTTGCCAGTTTTCCGAACTAAGGGTCTGGCCCAGTAGGGTACAGGAGCTCTGCAGACATTTATCTAGAGGCCACTGGCATGGTACTGAGCCATGAGAAATACTTCTGGAATTTTTCTTCTGTGCACAATGATCATGCACAGTGTACTTTGTAAACATGAAAGGCACTATTGGGAACCTGCGAAATTCTCTTTGCCTTGACCAAGGCCCTTTTTTAGGGGCTGAAACAATGTGGGTCATTATATTTTTATCATTAGTCTCATTGCAATACTTTAGATTTTGCCCTTGAGATGACAGTTTTCATGGCAGCTCCATGAAGCTGTCACTTTACGCCAGCAGCCGTTTCTATTCTTCATTCCTGAGACGTGGATCCTTTAGTGCCAGTGCCCCACTGTGTCATGGAGCGCATCCTGGGTGCAGGTGGGAGCTCCAGCATGAAGCCCTCAGTGCAGAGGAGGCCTTGCTCTCAATAATGGTGACCTGCCAAGAATCAAGAGACAAATGTGAAGGGCCTTTGCAGTGAGCCAGAACATTGTAACTTCCTAAGTCCTCCAGAGCTGCCTGAGCTGAGGGAATTAGTGGAGCCAGTTGAAGGCAGAGGGGCAGCTATACAAAATGTGTGACTAGTCAGTTTTTCAGAGCACATAGGAAGAGTAATTCAAGTTTGCTTAGTAATTCAAATTTATTTAGCAGCCAATTTAATTTACTGAAGAAGATGCTATTCTATTACATCTGCTACAGATCAAAAAATAGCAATGATTTTTCATTACGGAAATGGATCATGTTGCAAAGTAAGCGTTAGCTTATTTTTCTGCTATGGTTAAAGATGTTGCCAGAATACAGACTAGGGCAAAAAGGTGCTGTGATCACTTTTCACAGTTTAATTTAGTGCTAGCTAGCTCCAGGGAACATTGACTTGCTTAGAAAAAGGAAGTACACTGTTTTCACACGCAAATCACAGTACAGTTCACGTTGGAAGGGACTACAGAGGCTCATCTGGTCCCACCTCCCTGCTCGAGCAGGGTCATCCCAGAGCACATGACACAGGATTGTGTCCAGGTGGCTCTGGAGAATCTCCAGTCAGGGAGACTTCACCTTCTCTCTGGGTAACCTGTTCCAGTGCACAGGAAAGTTCTTCCTCATGTTCAGGTGAACCTTCCTGTGCATCAGTTTCTGCCTTTGCCTCTGGTGCCATTGCTGGGCCCCCAGAGCAGAGCCTGGTCCCTGCTCGGAGCCCTCTGCAGATGGGGACAGACAGGTGGTGTGTTCTGTCAGGTTGAGTTATGATGGTTTATTCCTTTCCCCTCCTCTGGTTTCAAAGAATGTTACTTCCCAAGTTTGTCCCTGCCCCTTCTGCTGTCAATCCCAATGTATCCTTCCCAGCCTTCTCCTCTGAGTCCTGTCTGTCACTCGGTCGGCCCCCCCTTGCTTCTAGAAAGTTCGTGGAAGGGCGTCAAGTGATAGGACAGGAACAGAGGAAGTTCTTCCCCTTACTCTCCCACTGGATCCCTGGACCGTCCTTCCTACCCTAACCCACTCCCACCTTGCTCCTTATTGATTGAAGGTTTGATCCCTCCTGTACCTCCCCTGTTTATAAGTTGCTGTCCCCTTTGTGTTGGTGTTCAGTTGGAGCAGCTGCCTTGAGACTAATGGCTCTCAGCAGGGGCTGTAATAAAGGTCTTGGATTTTGCCCTCCTCCTCCTTTTCAGACTCCTTCCTCCACCATCATCGCAGGGCTCTCCCACTACAAGGGAAGGATCCCTTAGTCGCCCCTCAAGTTCTGCTGATTCTGAGGAGTGTCCCCCACGTCTGCAGTGTAGGCTCGCCAGGGTGGACAGAGGCACTGTTCTGTGAGGGACACCGCCACAGACAGGGATGAGGGCCCCTCTTAGCTGTGTCTCCTCTTGAGGCTGAACAGCCCCAGCTCCCTCAGCCTTTCCTCAGCAGGGAGATGCTGCAGACCCTTCTTTCTCTCCGCAGCCTCTGGTGGACCTGCTCCAGGAGCTCCAACAGGTGAAATGGGGAACTTAAGCTTTGCTTGGAACAGTGTTAGTGCTAAAACTGTTGGGAGCATAGGTGTTGATTGCTCAGGCAAAGACCAAGAGTTCAGATAGTTCTGTGAGCTGTGTTTCAGTGTTGTTAGTTGGGTGAAAGGCATGAGGGAGATACAGCCAAGTCAGAATGTGCAGTCTGGGTATGTCAGAACATGCTGGTAGGTCCAAAGGTCAAGGACATTGATGTTTTTGTTCAGGGAAAGGAGAGCATTCTCTTCAAAGGAGAGCATTCTCTTCCTTCTGAGAATTTGATTTCTGTTTGAGAGTGATGTAGGTGGTTGGGATGGGCCAAGTTAGGAACTCTAGAAGGTGAAATCATTGTCCAGCAGAGGCAGGATGGGTTGCAGCAAAAGCCAGTCTTCTCATCCAACCACACTATGATCTCTGCTTCCTGTTCCTGCCCAGTTCTGCAGCAGCTTGCAGCACTGCTGGCACTGCTGTGCAGGAAGGAGCAATGCAGTGATGGATGGATGTTGCACTATTTGTGCAGCATTCATGGAGTTTGGAAAGGACGAGGCAGGACAGGTCCAGGGCCAGCATGCAAGAATTCTCTTTATTCAAATTTTTTGACTCCATTTATATACACTGTACATAAGTGGCCAAGTATTGGCCAAAAGCAGATCATCCCATCGCTCGGATTGGTGATCATTCCAATCACTCAAATGTTCTCTCATTACAAAGGAAAGTAAACATTTTCTTATTTACATGAAAAGGCTTGGGAACTCAGCTCAGCGTTCCAAAACATCAGAAGGCTTTAACTTTAATATCAGAATGCAAGTCTAAGACATGGAAAAGCAGAGTGACAGATGGAGAGAGAGAAAACACCACATGCTGGAGCAAGGATATTCAGGAGCAACATCTGTGAAAATGCAGAGTACTGTAACTAGTATTGGTAAGAGGCAGTACTAGTTGCAGATTTCTTAGGGAACATTGGAATTACTCAGTGTGCTTGGGTCACAGTTGATCAGCTATCAACTTAGACACCTTCAATTATGCTATTTTCAACAGGAAGAAGCTGTGCTGTCTTAAAAATATGTTTAGAAGGAGTGAGCGATTTTTTTTGTCATTCATTGCACTCATCTAAGCTTTTGCCTAGTAGAGTAGAATCCATATTTTCTTAAGAATTCCTGTTTGTTGCTATACTTTAAAAATCCTTTCTAGATTTCCCCCCATTTCCCACTTCCTCCTTGTTCTTACGGAAACTGGGCAGTCCACTCATTAGAGCCAAAACAGGAGCAAATGGATGGATTCAGAAATGCAGGAGGGATAAGAAGGGTGTCTGTCACAGTTAGCAAGTGTGATAGAGCAGTAAGCAGATTATTTGGGAAATAAATGTACTCAGAGGGTTTCCTGCTTCATTAAATTTAATCAGAGATATTTTTCAGGTTTTTTCAGAAGTAACAAGGAATGAATGGTGGCAGATGGCAGAGAGACGCAGGCCTCCCACTTGCTGGAAAAATAGATTGCCAGCCTGTCTGCAGGACATGCTATGGGTGGCAGAGCACATGTGCCTGCTGCGACAAGGCAAAAGGTGGAAGCCCTTTACATAGCCATGGATTTAGAAAACCCACAGTGCCAGCTCTGAGCCCCACAGTAGCGGGACGTCTGTGCAATGCCCCAGCTGAGGGGGAGTAAGGTGTCATTTCCAAAGGATCTGTGTTCTGTCACAAGAAGAATTGGAAGAAGCCTGGGATGTCTGTCATCAGGGGCTGGGAGATACCCACTGGGTAAGTTGATGGTGGCTTGCCCAACTCTGATGAGCCTGTGTATGCAGAGTATGCATTGTGTATGCAAAGATTGACACGGGTCAGCCTCTGCTGGATAGTGCTTCATAGTCAGCAATCTCCAGTGCTGTCCTTAACCCAAATATAGAATCACAGAATAGTTCTGTTAAAAGGGACCTTAAAGCCCATCTTGTTCCAAACCCCTGCCATGGGCAGGGACACCTTCCACTAAACCAGGTTGCTCTCAACCCTACCCAACATGGCCTTGAACACTCCCAGGAACAGGGCACCCACAGCTTCTTTGAGTTGTACCCATGGAAATCCTCATGGTGATGTGTCAGTATCAGCACAGATTCATGTGAGTACAGCAGAATGGACAGAGTAGTGAGGAAAAAAAAAAAATTTACCTGCACAAGGTTGACTTCTGTTGTGTAGTACTGGGCCTTCTCACTTCTCCAGGTCTGACAAGAGTAGCAAACTTTCTGCAGTGCATTCCTGGTGGATTTTCTGTGGTTTTCTTTATGCTACAAGAGCCTCTACACCTTCAGTCCATCACCTGGTTCAGTCTGCTTCTTTAGCCCATCACAGGCCCTGAAAACTACCTGGATGACTAAGACAGTCATGTTATTAAATCTCTGTGGATCTCATGGTGCAATGAGATACCTTAAACGACATTGTCCAAGGTAATGCTGTTAGGATGTTTCTGTAATCCTCTCAGCAGTTTGTCCTCCAACCTCTGCTCCACAGTGACAGCATCCCAGCCCTTGACAAATAGAGATCTGTTTAACTCTGAGGAATTTCTGGTCACTGTGTTCTCTGTAGTCTGCTCCAAGTATTACAAGATCTAGAGCTGTATCCCTGCCAACCTCTTACGGTGAGCAGAAGTGACCTCAAGCATATTCACACTACCTAACTGCAGACATTTAATGTAGGTGCCCTGGAAGAGAGGGGTGGTTTGAAGCACAGAAGGTAGGAGCAAAATTGAATGCCTAAAATGACCTTAATTAATTAATCATACATCAACTGCCTTCCATTAGCTGGCCCCTAGCCTGCAGTGCTCCAACAAGCCATGGCATTGCCACTTGAAGAGTTGTGAGTGCAGATGTGCAGATCAGGGGTGACAGTCCTCAACAGTGAACAGCCTGCAAGTGCTTTTAAGAGATGTGCCTAAACCTCTGTATAATGCAAGACATACATGGGAGAATTCCTGTGTTCAAGCTTATTCACCTAGAAGTTAGATAGCCAACCCCTGAGCTGCCCCTGTGCTGCCCCTTGGGAGGATGTTGAAGAGCTCAAGGACGTGTCCCCTCAGTCTCCTCCACACTCAACACACCAAGTGCCCTCAGCTGCTCCTCATACAGCCTCTCCAGACCCTTACCTATCCTCATGGCCTCCTTTGGATGATCTCCAATGGCTTAATGCCTTTTCTGTATTGCACACAGGACTTGAGGTGAGGCCACCCCAATGCAGAGGAGAGCAGGACAGTCCCCTCCCTGGCCCACCAGCAGTGCTGGGCCTGGTGCCCTCCAGGACAGTTCTGGCTTGGCTCAGCTGCTGGTGGAGCATTCAGGTGCAGTGTCGATTCTTAGAGTAACTCTGAGGAAGGATGGAGCAAATCACCACTTACACTTGGTTGCTCCAAGCCTCATCCACCGTGGCCTTGGACACTGCCAGGGATCCAGGGGCAGCCACAGCTTCTCTGGGCAACGTGTGCCAGGGCCTCACCACCCTCACAACCAAGAATTTCTTCTTAATACCAATCACTATTCTCCTGTTTTCAGCTTAAAGCCATTCCCTCTTGTCCTGTCACTCCAGGCCCTTGTCTAAAATCCCTGTCCAGCTGTCTTGGAGCCCCTTTAAGGCACTGGAAGAGGCTCTGAAATCTCCCAGGAGCCTTCTTTTCCAGCCTCAACACCCCCAGCTCTCCCAGCTTATCTCCAGACCAGAGGGACTCCAGCCCTTGGAGCATCTCCTTGGCTCCCTTTCTCTCTGCTCCTGTTCAGCTTCTGGCCTCAAGCTGTGGGTATCTCCACTGAATGGTGTTCCCAGGAAACCCACAGCTCTTGTTTGGAAAAATCTTGGAAAATCTGTCTATTGTTTAAAACCTGTCTGTGTGCAAGCAATGCCCTCATGCTGCTGCTCCCTGCCCTCTCCAAGGGGCTATTCATGGGACGCCTGACTCTGAGCAGGAGCCATGGCTTAGATCCTGCTCCCAAAGGCAGGCTGCTGCAGGGTATGGACTGCCTGACACGGGCAGTGTTGAGTTACAATCAGGCCCCTGCAGGAATGCAGGACTGTGCCAGTATGACCAGTTCAGATACCTCAGCTGAAAGCAGGAGCCCTTGGCAGTCTTTTATGCAGAAGGGTCAAGTTAATTTCACAGCACACCTTTGCCAGAAGGAAGGTACCTGAAAGTGCAGTCTGGGAACTAACTGGATGTGATTTTCCCATCTGTTCTGTATTTTTCCATTTGTTTGTTCTCTCTCACCACCTGGGCCTAGTGAGAGGAACATCAGGGTCTGGATGCTGGAGGGTGAGAGTGAAGCCCAGATGAGCCAGCCTTTGGCTGGGGTGGCTCAGATGGTTTGTTTGGTTAATTTAAATTCCTTGGGTTGGTGATGAAGTTCAAATACTCCTCTGGAGGGAAGGCAATGCTTAACAAAGAGCCCACATAGCAGGTCTCCAGCAAGTGTTGCCTTCAGGGAGGTAGGTATGCATGCAGAACAGGAGTTTTGCAGCTCGAGAGCCAGGTCCCGTACAGCTGCTCAGACTGACCATTCCAGTAAGAAACAAATCTTTGCACCAGCTCACATACAAGGAAACCTGGTGAGCTCTAGGAGCTCCTGAGTTCAAAAAAGGTCATTTCACAGGCATACAAGGAGTGATCCCTAAGGGTACCTGCTCACAGGAAAGCCTTGTCTGTGACCCAAAATGCTATCAGCTGTTTGCAGCACCAGTGCCAGGGCATAGAATCACAGAAGACAGAAGGGTTTGGGTTGGAAAGGACCTTAAAGCTCATCTTGTTCCATGACGCAGTAGGGTCCTGCCACATGGGATGTGGTTGCTCCAAGCCCCATCCAATCAGAACACTTCCAGAGATGAGGAACTACAGCTCCTCTGAGCAACCTGTGCTGGGGCCTCACCACCCTCACAGGGAGGAATTTCCTCCTAACACTCAAATGAAATCTTTCCCAGCTTAATTTAAAAACGTTGCCTTTGTCCTATGTTTGCCCATGTAAAAAGTCGCCCTGCCTTTCTTTTATATTCCCCCTTTAGGCACTAGAAGGGGCTCTAAGGTCCTCCTGAACCTTTCTCTTCCCCACGCTGAACAACCCCAGCTCTCCCAAACTGGCTCTAGAGCAGAAGGGTTCCAGCCCTTCAAGGGGTTCCTTGAAGCATTCTCTGTCTCTTCTGGACCTGTCTGAACTGGGGCATTTCCTTCTTGTGCTGAGGACCCCAGAGCTGAAGGTGGGATCTCATGAGGGCAGAATAGAGGGACAGAATCCCCTCCTCTGATTCTGCAGACCTGCAGTCTGAACTCAGCCCTTTCCGTATAACCAAAACAAACGAATAAAATTAACAACATTAACATGGATGCTCCCATGCAACCTTAGCATGAGAGCTCCAAAGTCACTCATGTCCAGTTCCTGGTGAGTAGCTCAGGAGCGTAGCTCTGTGGACAGACCGCAGGATACTGCACTGTCAGTGCTACCTGCAGTTGCTGAGAAGGACCAAAGCAAATTGCTTGGATCTTGTTTCAGCTCAGCTCTCCTCCCTCACTCATCTTCATTTACCAGGTTAGGTACAGGCAGGATGAATACAGGTCATGTGAGACAATGTGGATTTGTGCACCGCATTCAGATTTTTCTTACCAAAGACAAGAATTTCTGAGCTGGATCCTGTGGTGGGGCAGGAGAAAAAAAGCATGCACCCAAACTGATGGAAGAGAGAGTTCAGCAAGAAGCTGCCAACAGCAGAGGACACAAAAGGTAGTGTCAGCAAGGATTTGATACACCATTGAACCAGAAGTGATAGTTCTTGTGGAGGCTGTTTAGCCTGAGAGGGATGGGAACAGTCTCTGCTGGACAAAGAGCAACCCTTAGGTTCATGGTTGTTGTGCTCACCTCTAAGGGAGAAGTCCTGGTATACAGCCCTGTGGTTGTGGTGAGAAAATGTGCTACCCCCAAGAGGCTTTGCAAAAGTTATGTAAATAATTTGTACCCCCATTAGCCCTGCCCCTTTGCTCCTCCCCTGATCCCCCTGTTGATTGGTTCTTTCCTTAATCCCTCACTTGATTGGTTCTCCCCTGAATCCCTCAGCCAATTGGCTCCGATGTTCAACCCTGCCCCCTACCTTCCCTATATAAATCCCTGCCCCTCACTCTGAGCTTCTTTTGCTTCTGGATCCCTTGTTAGTTCTTCACCCCTGGAGTAAAGGCTGCTGAGGAACTCCAAGTGAAAGGCTCTGTGGCATTCTTCCGCGTCACCTCAAAGGGATTGCTGTTCACAACTGAGCTGAAATCACTCAAGCCACAGTGGATGTGTCTGTGCCACCTGGATGTCCTTTCCAGGGTGCTTCCTGGGAAGGTTGTGGCGCTCCTACCCTCCTGCCTGCTGCAACAAGTTTTCATCTGAATTAAATCAAGTCAGAGTTCTTTTATTTCCCCCTTATGACCACAAATGGGTTCTTTATTATGATTTTTGAAAGGTTCTTAATTTTTCTCTCTCTAAATTTAGCTTTTTTCTTAATATTTAAAATTTGGTGCTGCTTCATGGATGCTGTGTTGTGATTTACTTTGTTATCCCAAGTAACAAAGCATCAAATACTCCAGGACCTGTGGCATCAGTGTAGTCAGTCTTGCCATTGATAAACTCTGAACCCCTGAGGAAATTTGTAGGATCATTTTTCCCATTTCCTTTCCAAATTCCCCCTTTTTTCCAGGTACACTGTGGCTGCTGAGTTGAATTGATTAGGAAATAACATCTGCATTTTGAGGTGTTTGCATTCATCATTCAGCTGGAATTAGGAAAGCCTCATCAGGCATTACAGGTCCAAGTGAGCGGGTTCCTGGATCTGTTCTTTCAGTGCTGGAGGGTGAGATCCAGCTCCTGAAGACTTGGACATGTCTGCAGGCAGCTATGATGCAGCTGCAGGAAGACAGTGTGTATTTAGCGATGTTTAGGTTTGAGTGCCAACAGTTGTGTGTTGTTAGAGTTCACTCCTTTCTTATACAGAAATGTCTAATTCTAATATTTGCTTATTTGAAACATGTAACTCATAATAACTTTGTTTACAAGTTTGGGAGCAGCATTTTTCTTCTCTGTGTGCATGTCAATCATATTAGTGGTGTTTATCAGAAGAATGAACTGTGCTTTTCTTGCTCTTTTTCCCAAACTCTGGAGCAAACAGTGCCAATTTGTAGTTATCTTTTAAAGGGAGTTATCTATTTTAAGGAAAAAAACCCAAAAAACAAAAAAAAACCCAGAACAGCCTGAGGAGAATAACTTAGTTTTTGAGGTGGTTTCAACAGCAGCATTACTGAAGGCCTTTGGCTGGGTCGGATACCACGCTTCTGGGTGGGGTCTCTGAAAACAGCCATGATGGTGCTGAGAGCAGGACAGACAGTTCAGTCCCCATGGTGTTGGTGTTAATCAGAGCTATGACCAGGAAAGCCCCACTGCTTCATAGAATCATAGATTCACAGAACATGAACTCCTTAAGGTTGGGAAGGTCATCGTTTAAGATCATCAAGTCAACCAGTAACTCACCACTGCCTGCTCTAACCTATGTCCTCAAGTACCGCATCCACAGGTCTTCTAAACCCCCCAGAGATGGGGACCTCACCACTGCCCTGGATGGCCTGTGCCAGTGCTTTACAACTGTTTCTGTGAAGAAGTTTTCCCAATATCCAACCTAAATGTCCCCTGGCACAACTTGAGGCCATTTCCCCTTGTCCTGTCCCTGTTCCCTGGGAGCACAGCCCGACCCTCCCCTGGCTTCCCCCTCCTGTGTCAGGGAGTTGTGCAGAGCCAGAAGGGCCCCCCTGAGCCTCCTTTTCTCCAGGCTGAGCACCCCCAGCTCCCTCAGCTGCTTATCACCAGATTTGTGCTCCAGAGCTTTCTCCATCTCTGTTCCCTTCTCTAAACATGTTTGAGCACCTCAATGTCTTTTTTTTCTTTTTCCTCTCTCAGACCCATGGGGCAGGTCAAGAGGCACTTGATGGATTATTCTTGTCTTGTTTTGTTTCTGAACAGGAAAAAAAACACTCCTTCTGGAAGCACTGAGAATGTTGTGGAAGAGATTGGTGAGTCGAGCCAAACAAGATTTTGGCTGCTGAAATCTCCCTCTCCTATGCAGGCATTTGCTTCTGCCACTTCAGCCAAGAGTGATGGGGGCTGCTCCTGCCTTTGCCATCTCATGCTCAAATATCTGCATACTCAACCAAGTATTCAGGGCCCTTCTTAGCACCCAGAGACCAACTCTAAGTGCTTGCTTTATCCATCAGACAAGTGGGCATTTGCCTGTGGCCCACTGGTTTTTGACGGAAGCAAACCTACAGCAAATTAAAGAGCTGTCTTTGGGCATTGGTTTCATGAGGCTTAATGCCCAGGGATGGTTCTCCTGAACACTGTGTCTGCAGAGCTCTGAATTGGGGTTAGTAGGATGGTCCCAGTGGCCTGGCAGATAACCCTGGAGACACGTGGCTCTGTGGCTGGCATGCTCAGCACGTAGCATCTGTCATGTGTCTGAGGGTGGCCTCTGGCTGCATGTGGGGCCACACGCAAAGAGAGAAGGGGTGGCAGTTCTCATCCTGACTCACAATCGCCAGGGACTCCTGAGGCAGCAGATACCCTTAGTCTTGCCTTCCCTTTCCTTCTGTCACTCTCCTCCAGGCTAGCCCACTCTATGGGTGCTGGATCCCTTCCCTAAACTTTTCTTGCTCAGCCTGATTTGCAAATATGTCATTGACTTCAAAATCAAATTTAACATATGCCAAATTACAACCTGCCCTTCCTCCATGTGAAACCAGGGGGCCCAGAAACTGAGTTCCAAAACTGCCCTCCACATTACTGGCGATTACTCCTGTTAGAAGCTTTTGGAAACTTTTATTGCTTCTGCCCACAAGCGTAACAGGCATTTTTGACAAAAAACTCAAATAATTAAATCTGAGCTTTGTTTTACCACAAATCTGTTGCCAAAATTGATTTGACCAGATCTACAGCCACGTAGTACTGTGTGTGCTGAAGGGAAGGAAACCTTCGTAATTTTAGTTTTCTCTATTATATCACACCTAGGTAAAGCTGCTTAATAACCTTCTCATCCTGCAGATTTAAGTTTGGAAACCACAGCTTATTTATGTACCTCCTTATGATGCTAAACATATGCATATTTAACATAAGCAGTGTGTACAGCAGTTCATAATGGGCTTGTACAGAGCTTACAGGGGTATGGCTCACTCTGTTCTGCTTCCAGAGCAAGCAGTTCAGCAGACAGTAGACAGTAGACACAGACCTGGGTGAGAGAAGACACCAGTGCCAGTCTGCTTCCAGGAAATACCGCAAGTGTTACCAGTAAAGATCATTCTCTGTGGGCTTCTTGCCTTGGCTGCTGCTCTTGTTGCCTCCCTTTCCTGTCTTTCTCTGCACTTCTGGACTCTGCTAAGCTCAGCCACATCCTTAATGTGCTGGAGTGAGAAAACAACTGCTGGCAGCTCCTCCTGGTGTTGGTGGCTCCCCATGGGAGGTGTGCTGTGGGGCAGGAGAGGGTTGGGGGAAGCTGTGGAGATAGGGATGTGAAGGAACACAAGCGGTCCTGGGATATTTTCCCTGTTAGTGCGGAGCAGGAGCTGTGACCCTGTGAGAGAAGAGCTGAGGAAAGGGTGGTGTAATTTTCTCCCTATGTGAAGGGAGTGTCTCATGAGTGATTGGCAGAGTGGCTTCTGTCATTCACCTGATGTCTGTGTGTCTGAGGGATGGGATAGCTGCTTGTCTGGGAATCTCCATGGAAGTGGAGAGCCCGTTCCCAGTGTGTGGTCCCTGGGTGGTAGCAGAGCCCTTGGTGAAGCCTGGAGTCTGTCCAGCATCCCTTGGCGTGCCAGCACTGCAGTTTGTTCTTGGTTATCTGAGCTGTCTTCAGACAGCGTGCTGAGGGCTACACCTGAGGGGAGAGGGAAAGGGTTTATTTCTGTTGCTGAGCCACTTCACAGCAGGCTCAGAGACCCAGAGTGAGCCAGGTTGATGGACCAGAGCTGAACAGCCTGTCACAGAGAGCTCACCCAGCTCCAAAGTTTATGGTGATCTAAGTGACAGGAAAGGAAGAAATGGCACTTACGGAAACCCAGTGTGGGTTCCTGCTGGCAAACAAGGAGAAGAAAAACGAGAAGAATAAGGAGGATATAGGATTTAGAGAAAAAGAAAGAATGTTTTTTTATGTTCTTAAGCCATTAAAAAACATCTCCTTGGGATTTTTTTTCTTTTTTGTTTCAGTGGTGAATGCTTATACAGTCTGAGAATGGTCCTGTAATCCATAGCTTGGGGGAGATTGTTTCACACCTTGTAGTAGTGCTGTGTTCTCAGCATGATGCACAGTGCATACAGGAATGTATGTGTACATATAGATCTGTGTGTGTTTATCTAGAGAATCCTCTCCCACCTTCTCCAGCACAGGTTTAACAGTTCTGCTGATTTCAAGGAAGTAAACATACTTGAAGAAGCACACTAACAGTTAGGTATCCCCTATATATCATAAATATATGTATATACATTAGCTGCATACAGTACATTAGGATACTGTATGTGTGTATATTATATACTGTTACCTCCATGTACTGACATGGTTTAGCCTTGCTTTGGCTCTGCCAGGGAGGTCACGCCAATGCTCTGTCATGGCAATTTATGACCCAGTCTCCAAGCATCAGGTTATACTGGCAGCTGAAACAACCTCCCTCAGGCATCCAAAACTCATAATTGGAGGTCACTCCTGGGCAGCTGAATTTCATAGGAAAATAGGAAGCAGGGAGGAGGGATGCTTCTGCCTTTTGGACATGGGACCCTGGTGAATCACGTCAGCCTCTGCCCACCACATCAGGAAGAAGGTGAGACCTGCTTCCCCAGAGTGCTGCTGCTGGCAAAGCCATGTCCTGAGTCTCAACAGGGAGCCAGGGCCCAGCCCTGCCACTCCATTCTCAGATGGTGTCCAGGGTTAGGCAGATGCTCAGGCACCTTCCTGTCTGCCTTGAGCTCAGAGTAGACTAGAGAAGTATATTTAGAGAGTCTGTCTCCCAGGAGCTGCTGAGCAGGGAGGAAAGTGTCCTTTTCCATCAGGGCCACATGCAACAGAAAGCAAGAACTCCTCATTCTTACTGGTGCCAAGCGTTCTGTGCATGTGTCAGCCCCCTCTGGACTCTGTTCAAGCACTCACTGGACAGGCTCAGCCTTGATGGGACATCAGGCTCGGGCTTGAGGGACATCACTGGATGTCCCTCAGGAGTGGGCACTGAGCCCTGCATGCTGGAAAGGCCATGGACTTCTGCTGTGGCTGCTGCTTATTCACAGCATGGACACAGCTCACTGTGCTGTCACAGCTCACTGCTACAAGGTTCAGCTTGGGGGATTGAAGGCTTTTGGACTTTGCACCAGTGACAAGATGAGCATTTGGGCTAGAGCCATAATGCTCTGTGCTTTGCTCTGTGCAAAGAGCTCTGTGACTAGTTTGTCCCAAAGTTGTTCTGCGCTCCCCAGGCCTTGCGGGGGCTAAACTGTTGCGTCTTCAGCCTATGAGTAACAAGATGAGACCACTGTTGACAGTGTACTTCTCTCCAACGGTGTAGTTTCTCCTTTCTTCAGTTTGCAGCCGTTAACCCGCACTGACTGACTGGTTTGGTTTTGGTTCTTTACTTGCAGGCCTGAAGCAGCTGTTCAGTCTGAGACTGACACTGGTAAGAGCTCTGGCTGGTAAGTGTCTCCCCAGTACACACTGCCCATTTTATATCACTGCATTGGCTGAAGGGGTGAGGTGGCACAGCCTGTGACACTTGTCTGCTGACAGTTCTGTCCATCCGTCATGTCCATGGATCAAGGAACTGCAGAGCACAAGGGCTGGCCTGACATCCTGTATGACATCATACAGCTGGACTGTATGCTTCATAAGAGAAGGAGGGGTTTGGCTACGGAGAGCAGATGCCAGCCAATCCCTGGCTAAACATAAGCAGGCAGCTATTGGTCAGTGAGCTGGGTGGTAACCAATCATAGCCAATCAGGTTTGAACACAGAGTCTTTTGAATAGCCTATATAAGAGGTATGCACGCCATTAAAACTCCCTCTGCTGCATGAAACCTTGATGTTGCATCGTCTTTCCGTCTCCCCTGATTGCGACATATGGTGAACTCTGATGTAAAGACAATAACTAAGCCACAAGAAAACAAAGGAGACAGAGCACCAGAGAGGGGATAGATTACACAGCTGTTACAGCCAGAGCTGTGTGAGGAAAAGAACACCCAACAGAGCTGTGTGAAGGAGCGCAGCCAGAGAACTACCGGACAGCCGAGGAGCTGTAATTGTCTCAAAGAGGACATAAAAGGGGTGAGCTACTGCTGGGAACAATGGGTGGTACAACTTCTGCAAATGAAATTGCTGTAAGTGTTTTAACTACCTGGAAGTTATTCAAAGACACCTTAAAACTGATAAAAACTGAGAGAAACGCAAAAGTGGCTGCTAAGATTCTTGTGCCAGCCAATCAAAATGATGGAGAGCACATGGTGCGAGTACGCGAAAACCCCCAGGATGGCAGACACCACATGGCACAAGAATCACTCACCAAAGATGACAGCTGCCCCGTGGCGTGGGAGCTGCCTGCTCAAGGTGGTGGATATAGTTTGCTGAAACATCCCAAGATGGTGGAGCCTGCGCACCGTGAATGCAGCCTGCTAAAATGTCTCAGAAAGGTGAAGCATGGGAGGCAACCCCCAGGAGAGGGGATGCTGCACCGGGCACACCAGGGCAGAGGCCGGAATCACTCCCACCCGGGACTCTCTACGGTGCACCCACCAGAGCCTGGAAGCATGCCAGAACCCAGAAGCATTGTGGTGCCAGAAGCCGGCAGCCCCACTGCCAGAGCCCTCCCAGCACTGCACGTGCCTGTGCAATGTGTAGACCTGCTGTATGGGAATACACAAAACAGAAAGTGAGACAGATTTAATTAGCATAGCTAGCTTGATAACCAAAATGCCATGGCATGGACAAACAGAAATTTGACGATTACAGCAGATAGGATTAAACCTGCTTACGGGAAAAGAGGCGATTCAATCAACCTTCTGCAAGCAAAAGATGTTGTAAAATGTATGAGTTGTCTGTGTGATTTTTAACCTGATAATTGTAGTGGAAAATTATTAACTTTCCTGAAATGGTATATAAGCTTTGGGAAAATCTGAGTAAAATTGAATTCTGATCACCGAATCAGTCTTCCCGTCTCTCTATCAATTGTCAATACCGCTGGTGCCTGGGGCTGCAGAATGCTGCATACCGCCTCTTCTGCAGTCAGGACTCAAGAAGCCTGGGGAACACCACAGCAGCCAGCGCCACGCCACTGTCAGCACCCAAGAGGCTGGAGGACCCAACTGGCAGTGAGTGGCCCCAGAGAACAGCAGGCACCAAGGTATGTCACATAGCAACCACCGCGGGCAGCCCTGGAGACCAGCAAAGCGGAGCGGAACAGCGTGCCGCTGCCAAACCACATCACCTAGCAACCATTGTGGTAGCTGTGTGAACTTCTTCTCCGCCACCAGTGAAGGACCCTAAGTCTGCTGAGGCTCCTGGAGGAGAACCAGAAAGTGGCCCCTGGTCCCCCAGTCCGTTTAATCCTGATGGGGACCCTGACAGTATCACAAAAGAGCTTGTGCCACCCTGCGCAATGCAACATCAGCTGGAGCCGTGTCTCAGTGAGTGGCTGGAGCTGGGAAAGCCCTTCCTGATAGCATGTTCCCTTTCCACTTGCCCTCTGCAAGAGTGAAGCGGCAGCGGCAGAGATGGCGGGACGGGGGGCCACGGGGGCTAGTACAGTGAGCATGCAGCACCGAGCACATAGCAGTGACCACATCGCTGTGCCATGCCACCAACCACATGGCACAGCTGAGAGACAGCAGCAAGCGGCGGGCCACCTTCGCAGCGGGTCCAGTAAGACATCCACAGCTCTTTCCATGTGGGCAGTGAGGAAGCAACACAGGGAGTCCAGTGACAGCAGCAGGGGCAGTGCCGGCAGGGGCAGTGCTGCATCCCTGCTCCTTGCACATGGCAGGCTCTGTCCAGTGAGGCATGGCCACCATCCTGTGCATTGGCAGAGCCCTGCAAGCCGCCCCAGCACAGCCCCCGACCTGCACCACTCCTGCGACTCCTGCTGCAGCCAGGGCTCCCATCTGCTGTGGACCCTCGTGAGCTGATACGGTACTGAGGAAAGGACCTGGCTAAATGGGTAACCCCTTCCTTGGGGAAGCTGCAGCATTTGAACTGCCTTGTGTAGAAACAGCTGTGGGCTAAGCATGTCATTACTGCAGCTGGTTTGTGAAACTCTTCTGGGTTTATTATTCAGATGGTGATTACTGCATGATTTGAGGGTTCAGTACTGTTTTTGTGCCTGTGTTACCGCTATCCCTCACTGTACCTCACTATTATAACTGCCTTTTTTACCATACCACCTTGTGACCCCTGCATTACTGTTTTTTGTGAATAGATGCTCCTGTAGTAATTCTAAATTGTAAGCTGTCGCGGTGCGCTTGGACCCCGAAGCCTCGGCTAGCTCTGGTCACACTCACGGCACTGGAGGTAGGGCTCGACCTGCAGACAAGTGTTGCCTTCTCTGTGGATTCTTTCACTCGCTCCCTCACTCTCTATTTCTCTGGTGGCAATGAGTAGGAAATGAAAAGGAGACTCTTTGGGGGGACAGCAACCAAGCTTTATTTGGGAGGAGTCTGCCCCAAAGAGCGGGGGAGCACTCCTGTGTAAGACCTTTTAAGCAGAGGAGGGGTGAGGGGCAGGGTCTGGAAGGGAACCAATGAAGGAGAGCATGGGCATGGCACTAAGGAGACAGACATCTCAGGGATCCAAACACTGTGGGGAGGAGGAGGGTCCCCCAGGATCCTGACCAATCCCACGATGCCTTCCCTGGAACTTTCCAGGCGTGGGGAGAGGCCTCGTGGTAATGGACAGGTCCTGGGGGCGGGGATACGAATGACAGACAGGAGATTCTGAGGGGAAAGTGGGTGTAGACAATTGTGATGGACAGGGAGAAACCAACTAAAGGGCGGGAAAACATACAGGGGTGTTTGGAACAAACCAACAGTGGAATAACTGGGATACAGAAAACTTTAACAATACAAATCACTAATAACTTCTATTTAAACTTAAAACATGCACCTCCACAGTAAGCTATCCTTTCAAGTGGAAATTAACTGATATGTTTTTTTTCAAAGCACCCTTTTCCTACTTGAGGAAACTGAAGGAACAGCTCCCACCTTGCAATTTCCCTGATGTGAAAAGGTTACCACTGGAATGAAAGACTTAACCCGATAGAGTCTAACACATGGCCAGAGTTGTTATGAGCCAGGTGAAAATGTGTCAATCTCTGAGGGTGTCCTGCCCTCAGATAAACTTTCAGATTGGCTTAATGTAATTTGTGAGATTGCTCTTCAGATGTATTTTGTAAAAGTAAAAGGTTTAATAAATGAAAAATAATAAACGTTACAGAAACAAATGGGAAAGCTGAGTACAGGTGTCTGAGAAGTGTCTGACACCTTGCTAAGACACCCTAAAAAGCCCTTGAGTTCCTTTGTGCTGTTTCTTTAATAATCGATCGTCTAGGTGGGCCACTTGGCACCCTGCCCAATGAAATTGGCAACAGGCTTTGAAGTACACTTCCAAAACCCAATCAATGCCTCTGTGCTGGGACTGAGCCAATACAAAGGAAAGGGGCACTTTGTAGTTTGGTGTCCTTATATGTTTAGGTAAGCCAAAACTTTTCACTTATATAGAAACACCTGCTCCATGTGGGATATGCATTCCAACACTAACCCTCTCATGCTAAAGCAACTTCTGGCTCAGAGCTTGTTATCTCTTGAAACCACTTAGGGAATTAATGTTAATATAATTTTAATGTCCCAAGTCTAGATTTATATACTTTCTGTGAAAGAAAATTAACAGATTTAAGTATCGTCAAGTCATATTTTTGCTTTTGTTAAAAACTAAGTTTATGTTTGCACCGAATGACTGTTCATTAGAGAAATTTAAAATGAACTGTGTGATTATAGAGTATTTCTAGAATCAGCATTAATACATATTGAATGGATTTGATATGTTACTTATACATATTCCTTTAGTTATATTAATAAAAGTTTTCTT
>VZSR01002741.1:386530-399365 GCA_013398615.1 Brachypodius melanocephalos | reverse complement strand
CGAGCAAGGGAGGCAGGTTCCATCACCAAAAAACTAAAGAGGGAGTGCAGATCTGCCCCATGTGAGAAAAGAAATGTGGCAGACTGCAAATTTGTTGGGAGTGTGAAGTAGAAGGGTTCTCCCAAGATACTAGAACCCCAAAAATCTTCAGGATTTGTTAATACAAAGAATCAGAATGAGCCCTTTCGGCTTGAGTTAACTAACGCTATAAATTTTTCATCACCAGACTGGCAGAGTGTAACAATTGGTCCTGGACATGTTGAAAACGGTCACCAGACAGAGTGTAAGTACCTGTTGTCAAGGACAAGAAACACACTCCCCCTGAGATCGAGATTGCACTGGCTGTGTTGCCATCTAATCCAGAGCAAATCATTCTCTTGGCACGCTGTGTCTGTCCACCCCTTTTCCTCCCAAAGGGCCAAATCATTGCCCAAGCTATCCCTTTGCCTAGTGTCACGGTTTGGGTTACATTTTACTTCGCTTTCCGTATGGGTCACCAATTTAATGTGATTGTTTTGAATTCACTAAATTTCATTCACTAAATATGAGATAGGATTTCGGAAGGAAAAGGCAAAACCAGGCTCAATTTACAACTAAACAAACAGTTTATTAACACACTAAAGAAAAAAGGAATTTTTAAACTGACTTTTTTTTCCTTTATAAATTGTTCACCCCTCCACAGAGATCATTACGATTTTAGTCAGCTGTAACCATACACACAAATCGTACATCACTTGGGAGAGGAGTCTTCCTGGAATTTTCATAGACTATGCTACATTCTCAATGCTACAAATCTGCAATTACTTAGAATCTACAGATCTGTGCAGTCTTTCCCCATTAACAGCTTCCCAAGCTGCTTATGGGGCTCCAATGCATTTGGGGTACTATTTTGAAGAATGCCTCTTTCAAAGATTTTCATCTTTTACTTCTAAAATAATTTCTATCTTAACAGTATAGAGATTTCTTATTAGGCTAGGAGTCAGGCCTCAAATCCCTTTTTATTCTATCTTAGGAGCCGGGGATTTCACAACCTTTGATTAGAACCTGCATTTTTTTAACAGTATCATGATAGTTGAATCATCTAGAAAAGTCTAGACAAAACTGTCTATTTCTTCTATCTTTTTTTTTAGCAGTTTTTATTAATTCTTTCACTGACTTTGTTTTGCTGTCTCTTTTTTTATCTTTACTTGCTGTTTTTTACAGAGGAGGGAAAGGGTTAAATTTTTTTAGTCAGGCCTGCGGTGGTCATGTGATCTCTGCCAGGCGCGGCAGCCGAGATATTTTAAAGCCGCAGAGATGCAGGAAAAAACAACTCAAACTGATGATGGGATCTTAAAACTGTCTACCTTTTAGTCTCAGTCCAGGGCGAGCCCAGTCTGGAGCCAGCTGCCCCTCACAGGCGCTTCAGCTGCTCAAGAACTAATCTGGCCGGGGGGCGGGGGCAGATCATCCCCTCCCTCCCCCACGGAGGCCTGGCCCAGGCCTGGCCCGGCCTCCCCAACTCACAGAGAGGTGCCAACTCCTCGGCGGCCGGAACTCAAAAGGGCCGAACTCTGAGGTGACCTCTCTGCGAATATCCTCCAAAGTTGCACTTTGTTTTCTAAGTGGCTAAATGACATGCCAATCAAAAAGCTAACTTTTGATTGGTCTACCAGACCAGCCTAAACCACGATACCTAGTCAGCATCTCAGTGACCTGGATCTTTCCGTTTACTGGGCAGAGACCGTGGGGGAGAACAAGTTCCTCATTTGGTGTGCACTGAGGCGGGAATGGGATTCTGTGCAACTTGAAAGACTGTTAGACACTGGGTCCGACGTAACAGTTATCCCACCACACAAATGGCCATCACACTGGGAGCTGCAACCTGTGGCTGGCAGGATTTCAGGTATCGGGGGCACAAAATTGGCACAACAATCAAAGAGCATTGTGAAAACAGAGGAATCAGATGGGCATTTGGCTTCTGTACGCCCATTTGTTTTAGACTCAAATTACACCCTGTGGGGAAGACGCCATGTCCCAATGGGGAATCAAATTAGAAGTTCTGAAAAACCCTAAGAATTTTTCTTAGCAATCACAGAGGAGCATGCCTTCCAAAAACTGAATTGCCTGACCGATACCCTCAGTTGGCAGGACCAGTGGTCACTAAACAAACAAAAATTAAAAGCGCTCAACGAGCTAGTGGAGGAACAATTGGCAAAAGGGCACATTGTTGAAACTAACAGCCCCCGGAATTCTCCAGTGTCTGTCATTAAAAAGCCGGGGAAAGACAGGTGGTGCCTCCTCCACGATTTGGGAAAAATTAATGAAGTGGTCGAGGACATGGTGTGTCTTCAACCAGGTATGCCATCCCCTTCAATACTCCCCCAAAACTGGAATCTGGTCATCATTGATATAAAAGACCGTTTCTTCCAAATTCCCCTAGACCCAGCCAATGCCCCCCAGTTTGCATTCTCAGTTCCCTCCATCAATAGACAAGCCCCCTGGAGATGATATCACTCAAGAGTTTTGCCGCAGGGTCTCAAAGTCAGTCCCAGTATTTGACAATGATATGTCTCCAAAATACAGTTCCCATGTTGTGCCAAGGTGGGGCAAACTGTCATCTTTCATTATATGGATGATGTGGCTGTGTGTGCCTCTGACAACAGACTTACACAAATTCTAGAGGAAACTATCACTGCTCTGACTACTGTGGGATTGCAGTTACAGCAGGAGAAGGTTCAGAGACTGCTCCCTTGGAGGTACGTAGGGCTCAAGACTGCCAACTGGACAATAACACCTTGGAAGCTGGTGATCAATGATAGGCCTAGGACCTTGAGAAATCTCCATCAGCTGTGTGGGTCCTTGAATTGGGTCAGGCCCTGGCTGGGCCTTACCACATATGACCTAGCACCCCTATTCAATTTGTTGAAGAGGGGAGACGAGCTGGACTCTCTGAGGGCTCTGACTCAAGAGGCACAGCTGTAAGAGACGGTCCAAAGACCCTTCATTTTGCGTCACAACCACATCCAGGGACTGTCACGGTGCGTACTGACCCCGGAGCTAGCTCAAGTCGCACCTATGGCACGGAAGGTAGGGCTCTGCCTGCGGACAGGTGTCGCCTTCCCTGTGGACTCTTTTACTAGCCCGCTCGCTCTATCTTGCTGTGGCAAAGAGCAGGAATAAAGAGGAGACTCTCAGGGGGGACAACGATCCAACTTTATTGAATGGAGTCTGCCCCAGAGAGCGGGGGAGCACTCCTGTGCAGAACCTTTTAACCAGAGGAGGGGTGAGGGGCAGGGTCCAGAAGGGAGCCAATGAGGGAGAGCATGGGTATGGCTCTAGGGAGACAGACATCTCAGGGGTCCATACAATGTGGGGAGGAGGAGGGTCCCCCAGGATCCTGACCAATCCCACAATGCCTTCCCTAGAACTTTCCAGACGTGGGGAGAGGCCTCGTGGTAATGGACAGGTCCTGGGGGCAGGGATACAATGACAGACAGGAGATTCTGAGGGGAAAGTGGGTGTGGGCAATGGTAACAGACAGGGAAGAACCATCTTAGGGGCGGGAAAATACATAGGGGTGTTTGGAACAAACCAACTAGGGTACAGAAAACTTAAACAATACAAATCGTAAGTAACCTCTTAATTAAACCTAAAACCTGCACCTCCACAAGGGACTGAGACCACAAAAAACCCCCAAACAGGAGTTCTGGCCTGGCCAAGGTGGGATGACTACCAAGCATTGCCTGCAGGTGTGTTCATTGAACCAGTGCATTCCCATGGGAACCGCACAGAACAGTGGGAGTCACGGCTGACCCCTGTTGCATACAGCCTGTCCTATGGTACCAGCCTGTTCTGCCCTTGTACCTGGCTTCTGCACAATGGACAATGCACTTACTTCCCCCACCTCTTTGGCTGCCTGTTGCTTTGAGAAGAACTATAAAGATATTCTCTAGATCAACTCCCATTCGAGATCTCCCCAACAGAAGATGGATCCATTGGCAGAGACCCACCAAGACTTTCGTCTCATCTGCATTGGTAGCTATAAATCCCCCTTTCTCTCTTTCTCTCTCTCACCTATTGCATAACATTGTTGATTGCACTTAATAAAGTGCTTTGTTGTGATTTAACTGAAGTCCCTTGTTGCATGTGTCTTTTTGCACTCTGAGATCCATAAATGAACCATCACGAACCTCGCTAGTAGTAGTGGATTGTGACAATGGCAGACACTGGAGAAGGTACAGTTGGCACTGACTTGCCAGCAGGCCCATCGTTGAAAGCCAGACCTCCCTTTTAATTTTATCATTCTAAGGAAGTTGC
This sequence comes from Brachypodius melanocephalos, assembly GCA_013398615.1. NCBI lineage: Eukaryota > Metazoa > Chordata > Aves > Passeriformes > Pycnonotidae > Brachypodius > Brachypodius melanocephalos. Next base: position 395,066 of record VZSR01002741.1, on the reverse strand, counting down.
CACACCTCCATGGGCTCATTTTTCAATGGGACAAGAACCAAAAGGACCCCCTCTTGACCATAGAGTGGGTGTTACTTGGTCACAAAATGTTCAAAAGTATCATCAAGCCACAACAGTTGATGGCCCCGTTGATCAGCAAAGCTAGGGTCAGGATGCGAGTGCTGGAAGGGTGTGAATTTGCATCCAAGCATCCATGTCCCAATCAAATTATCAACAGGAAGATTGACGGAAGACGCTTTAGAGCAACTGCTCTGTGAAAATGAAATGTTACAGTTTGCTCTAGATAATTACTGTTGGGGGTTAGATTTGTTTGTTTTTTCTTTTTCTTCTCACTTACAGAATTTTTCCCCCCTGTACGTTGCTAGGGAACTAATTACTGGGTACTTATGGGTACTCAGGCAGAACAAAGTGGGTCAGAGGAGGACCTGGCTACACCTTTTGTCTCTCTGGGAGTGTCTCTCCAAGGGGGAGACAACACGAGTTCTTTGGGGCAGATTAAAAACAGAGTTGGAGGCAGCTTCGGCTTTCTTACTCTCTCTGGGCAGTCATCAGAGAGGACACAGCCAAGCTGTTTCTTTTTGCTTGCTGCAGGAGGAGTTCCACTGTCACCAGAAACATCCAGTCCTGAGAAATCTACCATCTCTGCTCAGGTGTGCAGGCATTCTGAGCTCACCTCCTCCTGCCCTGCTGGAGTGGAGCCAGCCTTGCCCAGCCACCACAGCTTTTCTTCATCACAGCTCTGTTTTTGCTACAGTGTGATTCTGAATTTTTCCCCCCCTGCCCTGCCAGGGACATCCTGCCATTCCCAGCTACCAGCCCATGACATTGCACTGTTTCCAGCTCTGTGCAGGAGAGGAGCCACTGAGACCACCAAGCCACTGACACCACCAAGCCGTCGAGACCAAACTACCCTGGGTTTTGGGAAGCAAGGCCCTCAAGGTTCTTGGTACTGTTTTGTTATTAATGCTGTAGTTGTTGGGTTGGGGTTTTTTTTCTAAATTATAATAATTTGGAGGGAAGGGATTTGCATTATCCAGATACCTATCTTTCAAACCAAAACAGTTACCCAGGACAAATTTCATTTCGTGGTCCCAGTCATAAATTATTTAATTCAGAATTCAATCTAATCCCAAAAGAGAAACAACATTGCAAACCCCTTAAAGCCTTGACCATTTTTACTCATTTTTACTCATGTGTCCGGAGGGTCTCACAAGTCAGTAATGACTTGGAAGAATCCTCAGACAGAGCAGTGGGAGATAGATGTTAAGACAGTCAAAGGCTCTCCTCAGGTAGCTGTCAAGCTGCAGTTGTCAGGGCCTTTGAGAGGTTTCCAGAACCAATAAATTTAGTCACTGATTCAGCTTATGTAGCAGGGGTAGTGTCTAGAACAGAAAATGTGGTCCTAGGAGATATTTCAAATCCAGACATTTTTAATTTGCTCTCAAAGCTGATTTATCTAGTCTCCCACCAGGAGCATCCCTTTTACATAGTGCATGTAAGGTCACACACAGACCTTTCAGGTTTCATTGCAGAAGGCAATCACAAAGCAGATGCCCTAGCTGCTCCTGTACAGCTGGCTGGCCTCCCTGACATCTTTCAACAAGCCAAGTAAAGCCATCAACAGTTCCATCAAAATGTTCCAGGTCTGATCTGCCAATTCCATCTAAGGCAAGACGAGGCCAAAGTGATCATCGATACATGTCATCATTGTCAGAAAGCTTCAGTGCCATCACTAGGATCAGCTGTGAATCCAAGGGGACTTGGCAGTTGTGAGGTGTGGCAGACAGATGTCACTCACACATCCCAGTTTGGGAGATTCAAGTATGTTCATGTGTGTGTAGATACCTTCTCTGGTGCTATTTGTGCAGCATCTCAGGAAACACCAAAGCTCTGGCCTGGCCAGCCTCTTTGGCCCGTTTGGTGCAGTGGTTGCCTGTCCCAGGCCATCCAAAGCTATCCCATAGGCTGGGACTGATTTAGCTGGGGCTGCCTGGCTTTGGCCTTTCTGGCTAAGAGGACAAAGGGTTCATGTGAACACTGGTGGAATCAAGGGCTGGACATGGTTCTCTCAGCGTCCATCCCGAATCTGTCACCTTTGGCTCCATTCATGTCTGTGAACAGAGAGCAAAGCCAGACTGCTAGGGCTGAGCAGTGCCACACGACCTTCTTTGGAGCTTTTATACCTGTTCAGTGGCTCTCCAAAGGCCCCTCCTACATGGCAGCAGTCGGAAATCAGAGTAGTTGGCTGCAACACTGGGAGACAGTGGCAGAGGCTGAGTGGGGGAGAAGAGCCAATGCAGATGGTAGAAGTGTTCTGGGCTGCTGATCCACTCCTTTGCCCTGCTGAACCCCAAGTGCCACATCTACTTGTTTCTTTAATCCATCCAGGGATGGGGAGTCTACCACTGCCCTGGGTAGCCTGTGCCAGTGCTTTACAACCCCTTCTGTGCAGAAATTTTCCCAATATCCAATCTAAACTTTCTCTGATGCAACTTGAGGCTGTTTCCTCTTGTCCTGTCCCTTGTTCCCTGGAAGCAGAGCCTGGCCTCCCCCTGGCTGCAGCCTTCTGTCAGGGAGTTGTGGAGAGTTGAGAAGGTCCCTGCTGTGCCTCTTTTTCTCCAGGCTGAGCGCCCCCAGCTCCCTCAACTATTCCTAAATTTCTATTCCTATCAGATTTGTGCTCCAGACACTTCCCCATTCTCTTGTCTGGACATGCTCCAGCCACTCAAGTTCTTTCACATCATGAGGCATTCATCTATTGATGTCATTAGCCTTTTTGCCTCTGTGCCATGACCTGGCAGAGGTGTGACCAGAACCTTTCTGAAAGCTGGTACAGTGATGCCCCTCCAAGACAAATGCGGAGGGTTTAGTCTCTGCTTTGGCCCCTGAATGTCCTTCGTTTTTTGGGCTGAGGTGTGAGTTCTATGGAAGTCCTCCCTTAGCACAGGTGAGTGGGAGGTGAGAACTCCCCACAGCTGAGCTGAGACACTCAGCCAGTTGAAAGTCCCTGCTGCTGGGCTGGCAGAGAGGTGTACAAAGGGGCATCCACTGTCCTTTCCACGGTACAGGTGCCAGGAAGAGCCTGTGGGAAGCACAGAAACAATAAGTGTTGTCTGCTGAGAGAAGAAAATTCCTAGCAGAGTTCTCAGTTCATGGCTGGAGAAGGAAGAAGGTTGAAGTGGATAAATAATAAGGATTTCCTCAGTATTTCATCTAGAATAGATGCAGGTGAGCAGCATAAAGATGCTGAAAATAGCCTTCAGGCAGACAGTATCAGCTCACTCTCAAGAGCTCTTGGAGCAGGAGGGGTGGGTTCAACCAGTAGGAAAGGTATGGACCACACTTCCACCTGGGGTAGCAGATCCTGCTGGAGGGACAGTATCCACCAAAACCGGGCTGATCAGCTTGGGAGCATTACCTGTGTTCCATGGGACATGATCGGTCCTATGTTTTCACTTGTTGCCTTCTCTCATCCCAGCACCAGTGGCAGAGTCATCCCATGGTGGGTGTTGTTGCTCCAGACAGGATACTGGTGCTGCTCACTGCACCTGGCAGTCCCTTGCAGAAGGGGAAGGGGACAAAGGAAAGCTGAAGCTCATCCACCTCTGCCCCTGTGGGCTCCCTGTGCCCTGACAGCTGATCCCAGGGGTGGGTGCTATAAAACCCTGCCTGAGACCTCACACCTCAGACTCCTCACTGGTGTATCCCCCTGCCCCAGTTGTCAGAGGCCAGGTTTTCCAGCCTGCAGGGGACAGGTCAGCAGCTGCCCAAGCGCTTTGCTGTAGGCAGCAAAAGCGTCTTTGGGCATGGGAGGGCAGCACGTGTCTGACTCGCTTCATGGAGCAGACGTAGTGGCAGCACTCGCTAATTGAGAGATGTCGTGCAGTGTAGAGTAGCCATAGGATGAAATCGTCCTGCAACTGCGGAGGCTCAGAGGTGGCTCTACCGTGACAGCAGAGCAGAGTCTGTCCCCGCAGTGCTGTCGCCCCCACCGGTGCCCGCGCAGCCATTTGCTGGGGCACAGCCCAAGAGCACATGGGCACCATAGCAGCGATGGCTGAGGGGCTTTAGTGCAGCCCTGCTTTGCAAGGCTGAGTCCCACTGCCAGGGTGACAGGAATGTGTGTCCTCAGCATCTGCATGTGCAGTGGAGTTGGCTTATTCCTTGTACAAAATGTTTGGAGCAAACCAAATAAACACTGAGCTCTGTGTCTGTGGCCCTCACTGAGCTGAGCTCCCCACACCCTGTCCTGCACCGTGTGCCACTGGCGGCTCTGCCATGGTCACCCCTCCAGCAGGATGAGGCACCCATGGTCACAGCTGACCATCCAAATGCAACAGGGCCACAGGGAGCCCTCCACACCCCTTGGTGCTGCTGATTAGGGGGGAGTACCCATGGCTGAGCACCCACTCCAGGCAGGCTCATGGTGGTTGCTGTCACTGCAGGCATTGTCATGCCTTCTGCTGGGTCTGAGCGCATCCCTGCCATCTCCTGAGCCCAGCAGTGACATCCCACATGCCCAGTCTGGGCCAGGCATAAGAGTGTGGGGAGGGCACAGTGCACCATGCTGGACACAGACTTGGCCAAATACCTCCAGGGGCTTTGCTGGCAATGGTTCTGCTGCAGCTCGTCCTGCACAGGTCCCTCCAGTGCCCCCCAGCCTCAGCAGCACAAACAGGTGCTCCTGCTTCTCTCCTGTGCACTCAGAATCAGCCATCTCTGATCTCCTCACAAGAAGACCCTCCACCCCAGCACCTGAACAAAGCAGCTTCCTCTGCTGAGGAGGTATTTCTGTCATGAGAAGAATCTAGCCTCATACAGCATTTTCCTGAATTTCATGTTTTTAACAGCCTGAGTGGCAGAGCTTGTTCAGAACACAGGCAGGATATACATTCCAACAGTGAGATATGTTGTCCTAGTGAAGAGGTTAAAGGTTTGGCAGGGCTGTACATGCTTGACCCTCTAAGTCCTGCTTGCCCTGGAGGTTGGGGAGTACAGCCATGACTGTGCCCAGCCCACCCAGCAGACACAGACCCCACAAAGCAGTGAGACCTGCAGCTTTCCTCCTGCTGCCTGCATGGCCCAGAGCTGCCCTGCACTGCAGACCCACCTCTCAGTCAAACTGGACACAAGAGGAATTTTGGCATCAGCCCACATGCCTGAGCACAGTGGCCATGGACAGGAAGTGCTGCCCATCACCGCTGCTCTTCTCTCTGGGGGCCCAGCTCCCCCCCACCAGTCCCTGCTCATTGTGTGAGCAGCAGCCCCACTCAATGACAGCTCCACAGAGGCTCCCTTCACCTCCTGGCAGGATGTTTGGTCTCTCCCCAAAGCACACCTGGCTCTGCTTCTCCACAGGCTGCTGAGGCATGGTGTGGGTGGAGAAACCACAGATGAGAGGAAGCAGCTTTCTAGGGATCCAGGAGCTCCCCACCAGGATGTGAGTCTGTTGGCACAGAGCAACAGTGGGTGCAGCAAGTAGAGCACACAGGGACCAGAGCAGGTCTGGGACCACCCGCAGGCATGAAGGGAGCCACTGAGTCCTGACTATACCATGTGGATCCAGCAAGGGATGAGTCAGGGCCCTTCTGGGTAAGGGTGTTTCCTCCACCCTTTCCTCCACCCTTTGTAATTCCAAAGCCTCATGATTGCATAAGTACAATGGCTCAAAAATGTGATAGTTCAACTAAATAAGCCTTCTCAGAGAGATTGTTGACTTCATTACCTTGTCATGGAGAAGATCCACACAGTACTCAGAGCCAGCACTCAGCTCCACATGCTCAGGGAGTTTTGCTCAAGTTCTGGGTGGGAACTGCCCCAGCACCACTAGCAGACTCCACACTGCATCAGACTGTACCTAGGTCACCAGGAAAGCTCATCCTGCCCCTCCCTCCCGAGGGACAGATGCTGTTGCAGTGTTTTACACTCCAAGGAGCACTGTAGGGGAATAACTGTGGATCCCACGAAGACACTGAGGCTGTGGGGACAGAGGTCCACTCAGCCCAGCTGGCAAGACCAGGGACAAACATGGCCCCTCTGGAAGAGTTTCTCACTTGCTCCGAAGCAAATATAAGAGGAAGGCACCAGGCTGCTGAGTCAGGAGTAGGAGTTGGATCTGGGGTAGCAGCAGGAGCAGCTGCTGCATCAAATGAGTGTTCGACACCTAGTCTAGCCCCACATGGGATCCACACAATCTCCTCCCTCCAATCCCTGTGTCTGGCAGAGTGAGGCAATTGTCACACATATCTCCCATATGGTGATCCAGGGAGGAGGCTGGACAGCCCCATGAACAGACCCGGGTGAGCAGGACCTGAGAGTAGATGGGGAGAGGAAGACCAGGCTGGCCCCTTCCCCATCTCCCAGGGAACAGGATCCCAGTGCTACTCGAAAGGGCTTCAAGCTCCCCGCAGCCAGACAAGGCCAGACCTGCTGGGAGCTGTGCAGTGGTATTTGCTCTTCCCTCGTATCCGAACAGGATGGGCACTGGATCCCACGCAGCAGGAACACCACAGTGGCTCCTGGAGGCTGCAGGGACAGTTCCATGGGAAAGCTCTGCCACTGTCACTGGGGCAGGCTGGGCACAGCCATGCAGCCTTTCAGCTCCTGGCTCAGCCTCTGAGGCTGGTGCAAGGACAGACAAAATATCAGAGGGTTGTGCTAGTTCTGACTGGGGAGTCCAGTGGAGTGAGGGAAGGAATATGAAACCAGTGAACGTTCCCTTGTCCGTCCATCCATAAAATCACAGCATCATAGACTGGGTTTGGGTAGGAAGGGGCCTTAAAGACCATCTCGTTCCAAAAGCCTGCCATAGGCAGAAACACCTTCCACTATCCCAAGTTGCTCCAAGCTATGTCCAGCCTGGCCTTGGACACTGCCAGGGATCCAGGGGCAGCCACAGATTCTCTAGGCACCCTGTGCCAGGGCCTGCCTACCCTCACTGGAAAGAATTTCTTCCTAATACGCCATCTGAATCTCCCCTTTTTCAATTTAAAGTCCTTCCCTCTTGTCCTGTCCCTCCAAGCTCTTGTCCACAGTCTCTCTCTAGCTCTCCTGGAGCTCCTTTAGTCACTGGAAGGGGCTCTAAGTTCTCCTCCGAGCCTCCTCTTCTCCAGACTGAACACTCCCAGCTCTTCCAGCCCAGCTCCAGAGCAGAGGGGCTCCAGCCCTCGGGGCACCTCCGTAGCCTCCTCCTGACTCACTCCAGCAGCCCCGTATCTTTCTGATGTTAGGACTACAGAGCTAGAAGCAGCTCTGCAGGTGGGAACTCACCAGAGTGGAGCAGAGCGTGCTCTTACCCTGCTGCCCACGCAGCTGGGATGCAGATTGCTTTCTGCGATCGCATCCATTCGTCCGTCCGTTCATCCACCTCACCTGGGAAAAGTCAGAGCAGAATCTCCTGGGACACGGGGACGAGTGAACTCCCTTTGGGAGTGGAGCTCCCCATTCACCGCCTCCTTCCCTCCCTGGGCCTGCCCCATCGGCGGCAGCGAGGAGCGGTGGGTGCACAGGTGGTGGGGCCCAGAGACCCCCGGAGGCTTATCCCATCCCATCACTGTCCCCATTCCTTCTCATCCCTTTCAGGCGCTGCCCCCTCCTCTCAGGAGTCCCGCCCCTGTCTTTCCAGCCTGCCCAGCTGTGGGGGATTTGTGTATTTTTTATCCTGCTGTTTCTCCCATTTCTGATGGGTTTTCTTCCATCTCATGCTCGCCCCTGGACAGGAGCCCAGTCTGTGTGTCTTCCTCTTTTCTTCCTACCTTTAACTGAAATAGCAAGAGGTAGTGGAAATTTGGCACCTTGTGGGTGTGAATTTGGGGAGAGAATCTGGCCAGTTCTCTTTCCTTTGAAGACTGGGCAGGAGCAAGAGCCTTCCAGAGGGGGATGTTGATGGTGATTTTGGGCATGAGTTGCGTCTGGAAGGGAGAACAGCGCTGGGTTGGGTCCTTAGGGGACTCGGAAGGTGTGTGGTGGAGGGGCTTCCCCACCCTCTTGTGGTCTGAGAGCAAACACGTGAAGGGCTGTGGGGCAGAGGATTCCAAGGTACAGTGGCTCAGGGGCACCTCTCCATCAGGGCCTGCTCTGTTGAGAATTGCTGTCAGCTTCATTCTCTGGAGTTACTGCTGAGTCCTCATATTGGTGAGGAAACACCAGCCCTGGCATCAGCTCAGCTGGCCATGACAATGCTCACTCACTCACCAGCCTGCGCATTTGCAGCCAGCTGAAGGATGTGATGCTGTGTCCCACTGCAGCTGGCACTCACCTAGAAAAGATCACAGGTGTCCACACCTTGGGGTTGCTGTAGTCAGCAGCCCTGATTTTAAGCAGCTGGAGGGTTGGGTGCATTCTTGATCTGTCTCACTCACATGGAAGTGGCCCTGCAGCACAGGAAGGCAGCAGGTTCTTACTATGCTGGTACTGTTGCATGAGCTGGAACCCTCCCTGGGTTTGATCTCTACTGGCTAAGGGATGCAGGGAGGTCACCAAAACTCAGCAGGTGATGTGGTGGTTTGGGTTTACTAAATTTAATTCACTAAATATG
>VZSR01002741.1:334955-386430 GCA_013398615.1 Brachypodius melanocephalos | reverse complement strand
CCAATCAGAAAAACTGACTTCTGATAGGTCAACCCACAACAGTGAGGATACAGATGTTTGGGGGAAAAGTTCTGGAAATGAGAAGACAAATATCACTATTTTCCCAAACATCTTAAATTCCTGGTTCATCCTCACTGCATACTCTGCAGCCTCGACATCTGCAGGAGCTGCAGCTGGGTTGTTTGGTGTGGGAGTCAGTAGGCCTACTGTGCCATGTGTGTGACGGGAATCCACCTGTACTCTCCTTCCCCACTTCACTTTCATGAAGATGATTACTTATAATCTTTGTGCCATTTTGTGTTAATTTTCATGGAATAAATTTGACTCAGGGAAATAACTATTAACACTGACACCTAATATTTCCATTGTTCACGCAAGTCTCAGGGTGTTGAACACTGCAGACTTCTGGGTTTGTCCCATTGCATCTTGATAAACCTCTGAGGAAACATGGAGGGGAAATTATGGGGTTTTAAGGCTGTTAAGTGTCACTGGTGTGTGTCTATGTTTCCTAAAACAATTCTTTCTTCCCAAACCCTTCCCCCAGCTTTTAAAGGACTTGAGCTGGGAAATCTCTTGTTTAAGCCATACCCTTCAGGTTTGTGTGGGATCGATGTTTTGTTTGGCAAACCTAAACTCCATGAAGAAGGCTGCCTGCCTCTGCCAGTGCCTCTGCCAGTGAACACCCAGGTCAGAGGCTGCATGTTCTTGTCCTGCACAGCCTGTGGTAGCTTCCTGCTGTTCCCTGTTAGTAGCTGTGAGAAGAAAAGGCTCTCTCACTAGACTTGAACTGTAACAAAAATCCCAGCCTTTACCCTGGGAGATACCTGGCACATTGGATTCATGGTACTTGTGTGCCTCTGTTTTTCCAAGAGTGCTGCTCAAAATCTCATAAAACCCACCAGGGGCAAAACACACCCTCCTGATCAACGAAGTCAATGCTGACAGCCCAGGAGTGGACACTGCTGAATTTGTGGAGCTCTATCACACCAGTGGGCAGACAGCCCACCTGGATGGCTACTACCTGGTCTTGTACAATGGCAACAGGAACTGAGCATACAAGGTGCTGAACTGCCAGGGCAAAGTCACCAACAGCCAAGGATTCTTTGTCATTGACTCCTCTTCCCTGAACCCTGCCCTAGTTATCCCTTAGAACACCATCCAGAACGGCCCTGATGCAATTGCTCTCTACTGTGGAAAAGGGAACTACATAAAGGGCATGAGAGTCACGTGCTGTGGACTGGTAGATGCCCTGGTCCATAAGATTAAGAAGACAGACAGAGCAGACACTCTTGTCAGGGTGCTGACCCCTGGCAGAGAGCCTTCCTGGAGGACCCCCACCTTCAAGGTTGTGGATAAGTCAACAGAGAGGTGCCATGGGGCAGATTCTCAGTGGATCTTCCAAGTGGCTGTACCCATGCCAGGCAGGGACAACCACTGTATCCTGACTCCTGAGCTGAACTCCGCTGCTGTCCTGATCAGTGAGGTCCTTCCCTTTGCTCCTTCTGGTGAATTTGAGTTCATAGAGCTCCAGGGGCTCCACTGCACTGTGCTGAGGGACATTGTCCTGGAGCTGATAGATGGTTGGACCAAAGACGTCTATTTCACTATGGATGTCTATGGCCGAACCTCCCTAGATGGACTCCTCCTGATGGGCCCAGCACCCAGCAAAGCCCTGGGTAAAGACTGTCTGGGTGACAGCCTCAGGGCTGGAGGAGAGATCAGCCAGGCTTGGGGCTGGGGGATACTGTTGTGTTTATTGTTGCTTGGCATTCTGAGAGAGCAGTGAAAATGTGACTGAGGACTCAGTGGCATATAAAAAAGCAAAGTGAATATCAGAAATTATTGGGAGAGAAGGAAAGAACTATGCCTCTGTATAAATTCATGGTTTGCTTGGATGTGTAACTGTGCCTTGTGTGGTTCAATATATCAATCTCAAAAAGCATGTATTGGGATTGGTGGCATTCAGACAGGTCAGGTAGGATGGGCAGTGCTGTGGAAATGCTTCCACAGAAGAAATAACTTAGAACACCTAGAAAAGGAAAGCTGAGGAGGGCCCTGGCAGAGGTTTCAGAGATGTGAGCAGCCCAAAGAAAGTGAACAGTTTGATTGCTTACCCTTCCCCCTGGTGCAAATGCTAAGGGGCAGAAGGAGGCAGTTTCAGGGCAAAGAAGAAGCGGTGGTGTGGCACTCGTAGCCCTGCAGAGCCTCACGTTAGGGACCTGATGGAGGTCCCAAGCCCATGTTTTCTTTGCTTCTTGGGAAGACACAGTTCTGGTCTCAGCCTTGCAGCCACTCTGCCACCACCTCTGGTCATGTCACATTTCCTGGAAGTGTTCCCCTTCTCTGTGTGGAACATGGTGGTCACCCACAGCAAATACACACACTCTCTTAGAAAAACAACAAGGGCTTTATTTCCATGGCACCAGCTGCAAGCACAGGTCACATGTATGCCAGCTGTGTGTAGCTGCCCTCTGAACTTCCTCCCAGTGCTCTCAGTTTCTTTCAGGCCACCAAAGAAGGAAGAAATACTTGGCTATTTTGGGCACCTCAAAAGAAGATTCTGGGGATGCTGACTCTGCAGATGTCCTGTGTAACTCACTGACTCATGATTTCTGGGAGTACAGTCTTCCTGTAAAAAACTGGTTCCCATAAAAGTTAAGTTGAACTCCTTACAATTCAAACTGCACCAAATATTCTCCCACCACATGTAAAAGAGCTGATTGTCCACTTCAACTCTGCTTTTTCCCCAGGAAAGGTGCTCTGATTTCCCCTCTGAATGAGTTGGGCTGTGCACAGTAAACAACGAAGGAGGTCAAGGAAAGCAATGTGAAAACACAACCAGTTTTCACACTAAGCAGGAATTTTGTAAGGATTATCTTTAACTCTTCAAGACTGATACTAGTCAAGGAGATGACTGGATATAAGCTTTGACATTATTTTCTGACGAGGCTTTATTAAGATATCTCAAGCAGTTTGAGGAAGATTTTCCTTCATTCCACCCAGTGACACTGTATGACTGTATTTTAATCATCTTAAAAGACATTTTCAAAGTGACTGTGGTGAGCACTCTATGAGAAGCTGATTTAATTTGATCACTTCAGATTTGGGACAGAAGCTCATAAAAACACCCCAGCTTCTAGTCCTGTCTTTGTACAGCTTATCTGCCTCATACTGAGATGACTTAAAGCTGTGAGAGCACTGGCATGTCTTGAGAGATGCCAATGTGGAAACATTCCATTGAATCCCTAAGTGGTTTAGGTTGGGAGGTACCTTAATGATCATCTTTTCCCATCCCTCTGCCCTAGGAACTCCTTCCACTAGACCAGGTTGCTCCAACTTGGCCTTGGACACTTCCAGGGATGGGGCAGCCACAGCCTCTCTGGGCAAACTGTGCCAGGGCCTCACCACCTTCATCATAAAACTTTGATTCCTTATTCATGTAATCCAGATCTAGCCTCTACCACTTTAAAACGAATACCCCTCATCCTGTCAGAAGGGCTAAAAAAGTCTGTCCCCTTCTAAGTATGGAAAGGCCACAGTAAGGTGTCCCTGGAGCCTTCTCCAGGTGAGCACCCCCAGCTCTCCTAGCCTGGCTCCAGAGCAGCAGGGCTCCAGCCCCTGGAGCATCTCTGTGGCCTCTTCTGGACTCTCTCCAGCTCCACATCCTTCTGCTGTTGGACCTCATGGCTAGAGGCAGCTCTGCAGGTCTCACCTGAGCAGCACAGAGGGCCAGAGTTCCCCCCTCCCCTGCTGCCCACACTGCAGGATCAGCCCAGCACACAGAGGGTTTTGGGGCTGCCAGGGCACATTGCCGGGTCATGTCTGGTTTTTATTACACCAGTGTCACAAGCTCCTTCTCCACAGGGCTGCTGTCAATCCATTCACCCCCCAGCCTGTACTGATGCTTTTTATTGCCCTGACCCGGGTCTAGAATCTTGTACTTGGCCTTGTTGAACTTCACAATGGGCTCAGTCCTTCATCCTCCACAAGCCATCTCCTCCCTCCAGTACTGCTCAGCTTGGTGTCATCCACAAACCTGCTGAGGCTGCCCTCAGTCCCACCACTTGTGTTGTTAAATTAAGATACTGAACCACATCAGTCCCAGCACAGACCTGAGGGGCACCACTTGCTACTGCTCTCCATTTGGGCATAGACATGTTGACTGGAACACTTTGGATGCAAGCATTCAGCCAATTCCTTATCCATTGAGTATCTGTCCATCAAACCCTATGTCTTCAATTAAGAGATGAGGGTGTTGTGTAGGATGTGTCCAAGGCCTTGCAGAAGTCAAGATAGATGACATCAGTTGTTCTTCCCTTGTTCTCCAGGACAGGAGAAGGCTACCAGATTAGTCAGGTGGGTGAAAAATAGTTCCCTGGGCAGGGGTGCATCAGGACTAAGGCACAGGGCTGTCCCTTGGTATGCAAGTGTCCTGGAGGCACTTCTCAAGGGGTAACCACTTCTCCTTACCCTTCTGCCTTTCATGTGATTCCTTCTTTAATGTTTGTTCCCTGAAGCCATTTATAAAGCCAGAAATATTGAAATATCAGAAGCCTATTTCTCAATGCCCTCAGCAATTCCTCCTGGAGAAACAGCTTGTGAAGGGAACAGAAGAAAGAAATTAGGAAGCTCATGAAATTGCAAAACTCCACCAGACCTCTATCGTTACGATTTGGGACAGCTCACATAACGATACTTAGAACTCCGGTTCTTCTGAGGGCTTATAGCACCAGTTTATTGAGAGACAGACTCTTTTATACAGTGTTTCAGTACAATCAATATGATTGGTCATTTGGAGCAACACCTCTAGACCGTCTTTGTACAACAAGTTAGAAAAACACCAGGTGTCAGGAGGAGGATTATCTACAAGGTTGTTTTGGGTTCCTCCTTATGATTTCCCAGGCCAGACTGAGAGAGTTCTGTACTTGGCTTTTCCACAGGCTTCAAGCCACTGCCTGGAGCCTAAAAATCCATGTTCTGACCACTGTCAGTTCCCACAGACCTCCACCTTAATTTCGTGTGCTGGTGTCCTGGGCTTTGACTGTATATATGTGTGTATGTGTGTAGTTTATGTTTCTAAAAACTATGGTTAAATGCTGGAATAAAATGTAAACTCTTAAATACTGTTGTGTAGTAACTGCTACCTGAAAGGTTAGTTGAGTTTGCAGATCTCTTTTAGAATTAAAAATTAATGTTGCTGTAGACAAGGCCACATCAGTGCTGGCTTTCCAGTTCGCCTGCTCACACATGGATCAGCTCTCTGCTCACAGAATCAGAGCAGCAGGATGAACTCTGCTCAGATTTCCCCCTCCAGCTTCCTCTACATTGTGGATCTGGCCATGAATGTGGAAATTCAGGCTGAGCAAATGTGAGAAGTGTTTGTGAGCAGAAGGATGGAGCAGCTGATGCCACATTTGTACTAACCAGACAATCCCAGCCACCTTCTGAGTCCTTGTGTGCTGCTCTCCAGGACCAAAGAGATGTTGGTGAGTATTGCCCACATGTTGCTTACATAGCCTCCTTGTTCCTTCCATTGGTGTGCAGTGGACCTGCTGTTCCCAGAGAACACCACCCATCCTGTCCTCAGAGGTGGCCCCACTGCCATTGCCCTCTACAGAGGCCACAGCAGCAGTTTTGTGCCAGAGCAAATGCTGCTGGAGACCAGCCTGCTGGATGCCTTTGTGTACACGAGCAGTGAGGAACCGGACCCGGAGCTGCTGCAGACCCTGACCCTGGCAGACCTGCCTTCCTGGAAAAGCAGTGAGAGGCTCTTGCTGGGCAGGGCTGGGAGGAGAGTTGAACACTAGAGTTGCTCCTGCCAAATGGGCTCACCACAGCCTTGTGCCCCAAACGCCAACAGGACTGGGAGACAAGTGCCACTTCCAGATCAGGGTCTCCTCATAGCAATATTGGGTCCCAGCCTTGTCCAAAGCCATAGATATTCCTCTCTCCACATGGGTCCTGGTGCAGCCACAGAATGAAGTACTTGAGGAAATTTCCTGATCAGTTGATTGCTGGTTGTAACATTAATACTTTATTGTTTATGAAATTGTAATGGTCAATTTAATACGTTCTCCAGTACTGCTTTCAATTAGAAAAGGTTTTTCTTAGCTTCAGGATGGAATTTAGGTCAAAATGAGGGTGAGGAAGGAACCTCAGCATTGTTTGCCTGACCCAAGAGGAAATCTCTGTTTCATCCAGACCAAGGACTTGAAGTGGGATTACTACTTGTTCTGGGTTCAATTCACTTTCTTTTTTATTTTTGGGTTCCTTTTTGTTTTTGTGGGTTAATGGAAATGCTAGAATCCTCAGACTTCTGTGAGATGTGAGAACAGTTTCCTTCTCATTTTAGGCATATTCTAGTACTGGGAGAAAGAGAACACAGTGGGTAGAGGGCAGTGGAGCAGTGAAGGAGAAGAGGCAGTGAGGGGCCAAGTGCCTGAAGAGGGATGAAGACTGTTAAAGACAGGCAATAAGCAAAAAATATCTGGGCACACTCTTGCCTGTCGTTTGCATGACCAAGTACCAGACCTGAGACATCTGGGTATAACTGTTAATGGCTGGTGCTGGCTCAGTGGCTGGAGGAGATTCTGGATGGGCCTGAATCCTGGTTTGAAACTACAGTGTGGTCAGTCACATCAGGAGAGGGTGTAGTCCACAGCCACATCCGGGTCACCACTCATTCACAGCACATTCCTATTCCTTCCTTTGTTCCTCTTGCTCCCACAACTGAGACTTAATTGTCCCTGGTCCCACAGGGAGATGGTCTCCTTCCCCAGGAAGCTCTGAGCAGCTCTGCTCTGTGCAGCTCCTCACAGTGGGGCTTCACATAATCACAGAACAGTTTGGGTTGGGAGGGACTTTTAAAGGTCACCTAGGCCAACCCCTGATCATTGTCTTAGCCTTTGAGTTGAGGGCTCTTGCTCAAGCATTTCATCCTCAGGTGCTGCCTTTTCAGCTTTTCCAGCTGCACCCACTGCTCTTACCAGTGGTTCCGGGCTGAGTACAAGTGTGTCTGCACCATCTTACCTGTCTTCAGATCAGTAAAAATGCAGCCCATGCTAGAAGAGAAATGGTTGTATGAAGCTCATGCTCTTCTCTCAGTTTTTTATTGAACTGTTGAGGATTTTTTGTGAGACAAGTAGTAGCATAGAAAAGCACATAATCACAGCATAGCTTGATTATATGCAGGTGCTTTTATTGGAGAGCTCTGAGAGTCAGGGCACAAACCCAAATCAGGCTCCGACATGAATTCAGGATGAATGTGTTTTTATACCCTTCTCATTATATAACTACATGTTAATTATTAGACCTATATTGTTCCATCATATACATTGATTTTGCTCAAGCCCGAATCCTTATAATTATCATCAAACCCCTCCAAACATCGCTTCTCATGATTATCGTTTCTCATGATTCTTGTTATGATTGAACAATAATTCAATTACCAAGCAATCATTACATTTATCATATGATGATTATGCAGATGCAGCCTCACATGATCTAGGAAAACAAAGCTCAACCTCCATTCCAGCACCAACTGGCTCTGGTTCCCTTTCCCAGGCCTACCTAGGCCCAACCTTTCTTTCCATTCCCCCCTGAATCTATTTCCATATGGAATCCAATGGATTCCGTAATCCATTTTTAACCCTATGCTATCACAAGGAGGTACTGATGAGGATGGGATTGTTGGGGGTTAGGTTTTGTTCCATTTTTACTTAAAGAATTTGTTTCCCCATGGGTTGCTAGGAGTGTTTAAGGGTGCTTGACCAAAACAAAGAGTGGCTCTGGGAGGGGGAGATAACGTGAGTTGCGGGGGCAGGTAAAAGACAGCTGGAGGAAGCTTCACTCTCTTGCTTTGAGCATCTCATCGGAGAGGACACGGCCAGGCTGTTTGCTTGCTGTGGGAGGAGTTTCCAACAGAAAGTCTGGTCCTGGAAAATCTACCATCATCTACTTGCATGCCCTGGAATTCCGAGCTCCTTGGCCTGCCCTGCTGGAGCTGAACCTGCTCAATCCTGCTGCCGCGGCTCCTTCGGCCCTGCTCTTTTTGCTACAGTGTGACTCCGCACCTTCCCCCCTGCCTGCCGGGGACATCCTGCCGCTCCTGCCACTCTAGCCAGCCTGGGACTTTGCACTGTTCCAGCTTAGTGCTCTGAGGGTCCTGCAGGGGCACCAAAACCAAACTGCCCTGGGTTTTGTGAAGCAAAGCCCTCAAGGTTCTGGGTACTGTTTTGTTATTAATGCTGTAGTTGTTGTTTTTTGTTTGCTTTGTTATACATACTAGTAAAGAACTGTTATTTCCTATTCCCATAACTCTGCCTGAAAAAAGCCCCTTTAATTTTTCTAAACTATAATAATTTGGAGGGAAGGGATTTGAATTATCCAGATACCTGTCTTTCAAACCAAGACAGGGATCTATCTCAAAACCCTGTGAAAGGAGAAGGCTGCAACCAGAGTTTCACTCTCTGGTGGAAGTGTGTGTGACTGGTAGGTGAAAAGCATTCAGGTCTCCAACTGGCAGGTCGTGTTTTGTGTCATCTACCTGTTTGTCTCTTGCAGACATTGCCCAGGAGATGTGTCTATGAGCCAGCGCAACTGCTGCTCTGTGACCCGTGACATCACATACTTCATCTTCAGCAGGCCCACCCCTGGAATATTCAATGACTGCCCCAACAAACATTTCAGCCAGGCACTCTCCTTCTGCCTCCATGTAGCAGGTGGACATTGGTTGCTTCTGCAGGACCTCCTGAGGGCCAGAGCACATGCACAAAGCCAAAGTCCTGCTGGGTTGTGTGAACTAACTCCAAAGGACACAAAACCAGGACACCTGACAGTTGCCTGCAAAAATTTCATGGAAGCCCATGCCAAACAGAGCTTCTGCAGTCTTCCCTCCCACCTCCAACTGACTGGGTAAAGAGAAGCTTTTGGGGTCCTCTGGATGATAAACAGAAGTGGAGATGCACCCATCCCAGATGAGCTGTATCCCATGACCAAGGTGGCACTGGCCAGATAATAGTGGGCTCTTTGTTTCCTAGATTGCCAGAAGTGTCTCCTGAAGCAGGAGGAGATTCTGCTGATTCTGGTCCACGGCCTCAATGCATTCAGCAGTGCTGGAGTCCCTGCTGCCCACTTCAGAGGTGAGCTGGGCAGGAGCAGAGCAATCGAGGGATCTCCCATGGATAATGCCCACCTGCTCCTGATCTTCAGCCCAGTGTTCCCTCTCACATTGTGTCCTCCTGGCTTGGATCCAGCTAGTTAGATATTGGTGCTGATGACAGAGATGTCCAGGGTTTGAGCAGAGCATGGTGCGCTTCCTCCACATTTTGCAGAGCATTTCATCCCCAGCTGCCTCAGCACACAGACGACTAGCTGCTCTGGGTTAGGGCATTGGCAGCCACAGAGGTGGCAGCAGGACTGACATCTCCGCTGGGCATTTGTTGTCTACTTGACTTTCTGATCCATATGATCTATGGATCCTGCCTATGGCAGGAGGATTGGAATTATATGGTCTTTAAGGTCCCTTCCAACCCAAATCGTTCCATGCTTCTGTGATTCTAAGTCACAAAGTCATCTTCATGGCCTCTGCTGGACTTACTCTAGCAGGTCCATGTCCTTCCTGTGCTGGTGATCCCAGAGCTGGACACAGGCTTGGTCCCAGGGTGCCTCTTGGCACAGGCAGAACTCCTAGTGGTGTGTTGATGGGATGAGTTGCCCCTAGTCAGTCTGACCATGAAGACAGTTCTGGTAGAGATGAGCTGGTGCGCCCTGGGTCTGTCACAGGAGAAAATGGGTCTTTGGTGATTTGGGGAAACTGAGGCATTTCTCTGCTTGCCTCTACAGAGCCAAAAGCAGCCTGCCAGGTCCTGGGGCTTGTGTTCACCACTCTGCTGACTCTCAGGTCGCAGGAGCAGCTGAGCAGTGTTCTGCTGGCCTTCAGTATCTTCCTGGAGACACCCAGAATTGTGAACTTTGATGGAAGGAACATCACAGTGGAAAGGTCCTGCCTCAGGGATATGAATGTGCTGAACTTGCCTTCAGGTACCGGTGACCATTTTTGTAGGATGGGGGATACTGTGTGTTTGAGGGTGGACATGTGGATCTGGCTCTCCTAGGAGAGGGAAATATCCTTCCCTCCCTTTCCCCAACCTGGCAAAAATCTCTTTCAATTCCATCACATCCTGCTACTAGAGCCCGTATTGCTCATTGTCTGGACTAACAGCAAGCCATGCTGTTACAGCTGGTGTTAACCAGTGTGTTGCCTGGACTCCTAAGGACTATAAAGGACATGGATGATAAAAGTGTGAGCCAACATCCTCAGTCCTCTGCTAAATTTTATCTCATCCCAGCAAAATATTGTGCAATATTTTGTTGTTTCCTTGAAGCTCAGTGCTTAGGCCCATATTTGAGACATTTTTGATTTCCAAGTGTCCCATTAGAGATACCAGAAGGGATTCCAAGGCCTTCTGTGCAACTGGCCAAACTACTCATCAATGAGGTGAATGCAGGCAATCCCAGGGAGGAGAGGATACAGAGTACCTTGAACTCTTCTATACTGGACAGACACAATTCAACCTCCAGGGATACTGGCTGGTTCTCTACAACGGAAAAAGCAGCCAGGCCTACCGCATGCTGGATCTGTCTGGACACCACAGATAATCTAGGTTACTTCTTGGTGGGGAGCAGCAGCATGAGCCCAGCACCCATGATCAGACTGCCTCCCAACACCATACCACACCAGCATGCCACTGAACACAGAGGACATGGCTGTGATGATGCAGGGGCTGCTGGATGCCATGGTCTACTCATCCCAAATGCCAGAGAAGGTGGAGTGGCTGCTCAGGGTACTGCTGCCAGGGCAGAGCACCCTGTATGAGAACGACTCTCAGCACCCAGGATGAGTCTCTGAGCCACTGCCACAGCCCGAGCACAAAACTCCAGAGCAGCTTCCAGGTGGGAAGATGTCCATTCTCCCTCCAGTCACCAGAGGGCTGGATTTCTGTTCTCCCTCCACAGTCCCTGGGAGCACAGTGGTCATGTTTTAGTATGTCCTTTATTCAGGAGAACAGTGTTTTCTGGTGCTGCATCCACCTCCTACCATCTGCTGATGCTTCCACCAGCCCACCCTCACTTCTCTACCCTGTTCACATGCCTGTTGGCTGGGTAACAGCTCCCTTCTGGGCAGCATCCTGTACTCTCAGGTTACCCTAAGCCAGATGTGGAGCCACCTTCTCTTTGGTGCCACTGTCAGGGTGTGTGGCATAGCATATCAGGTCCTTAAAACCCAGCTTGCTGCAGAGCTGATGTGTGAAGGATGCACCTCGAGCACTGGTGTGATTGATTTGCATTAATTTTTCTGAGCTGCTTCTTTTTATTTCAAAATATATAGTTTTAGACAGTGCCCTGAAGGAGTACAGCAGTGTGTGCCTGCTTGTTCTACATAAGCTGTGTAAGGGAGGGCTTTGCTGCTCTGCTGCTGATGCTAGAGGGAGTGAGATGCATTGGTAGTGGGGGTGGACCCCAAGGAAGTGATGCCATGGACTGTAGACACAAGTGCGGAAGTGCTTCCAACAGTAGAGAAAGAGAAGTGTTCCTAGTCCTGAGGGTGAGACAAAGGTGAGGGGGATGTGTGGTGATGGGACCCTTCAGCCAGGACAACCCTTGAGATGATGATAAGAATAAGGAGCAGTTGGTGTGAGACAGAATCACCATGTCCTGTACTGCTCCCAACACAAGAAAGACAGAGCTGTTGGAACAGTCCAGATGAGATCTCCACAGAGATCCTCTGAGGACTGGAGCCCCTCTCCTATGAAGACAGGCTCAGAGAGTTGGGGTTTTTCAGCCTGGAGAAGAGAAGGTTCTGGTGAGATCTTAGGGTTCCTTCCAGTGTCTAAAGGGGCTCCAAGAAAGCTGGAGATGGACTTTGGACAGAACCCTGGAGGGACAGGACAAGGGGTGATGGTTTTAAAATGAAGGAGGGCATATTTAGGTTGGATATTAGGAAGAAATTCTTCCTTTTGAGAATGGTAAGGCCCTGGCACAGGTTGCCCAGAGCAGCTGTGGCTGCCCAATCCCTGGGAGTGTCCAAGGCCAGGTTGGATGGGGCTTGGAGCAACCTGGGATAATGAAAAGTGTCCTTGCCCATGTGGGATATGATGGGCTTTAAGATCCCTTCCAGCCCAAACCATTTTGTGATTTTGATTATATCCTCTTGCCTTACCAGGGAGCCTGAGGAGGTGTTCAGGTGAGCAAGAGGTCATGCTGTGAGCAGCTGTCACTCCACCCAAATAAAGTGGGAATGTCAGTGGTGGCAACAGCTTTTGTGTCTCCCCACAGGTGACCATGGTGACTCTGCTGGAGGAGAACTACTGCAGCAGTTCCATGGTGCTGAGCCCTCCTGCCATCCAGTGGGTCTGCCCACATCCGCTTCGTGGAGCTGGAGGGGAAGCCTGGCACCAGCCTCAGAGGGCTCAGCTGGGTCTTCTTCTCAGGGAAGGAGGGGAAGGCATATGCCAGTGTCCCTTTGCAGGGCACTTCGGGTGCCACAGGGCTGTTGATGTTTGTGCTGGATGGAGAACATGGGCATGGTGAGCCTGGCGAAATGGGCCTGGTGTGGGGTCTGTCTTCAAACACATGGGCAGGGGCTTGAGCAGCTTAGAGGAAACAGATGGAGGAGGGTGCAAAACATGGGGAACAATTCTGCCTTGCCTTTCCTGTCCTTTAATTCCTACTTTTTCCTCTATTTGTTCTGCCTGGGCTGTTCTGTCATACTCCACTTGAGAAGGTAATAAATCCTCCCCCATTCCTCTGCCAAGCTCTCCGTGTAGGAGAGTGGGAGGACCAAACGTTCCTCCTGCTGGTACCAAGACAAGGGGATTTCAGGAGAAGCAGGCCTGTGGGTTGTTCCCTCATGTTGTGTTCACAGATGCTCACTGAAGTCTGCAGTGGTGCTGCCTCCTTCTGGTCCTCAGCTGGTGCTGTGTCAGCACATTCCTTTATCTTGTTCACCTTAACACATTCACACTCTTACTCATATTCACCTTAGTTTCTGTCTGGGCTGCGTGAAGACAACTGCATCTCAGAGGAACCTTGATCTTTTTGGAAACATGTTCACAGCAAGCAGCTTCCTTGCAGCTTCACTTGGCCTCAGTCACAACCATTACTGTGTTTCTCGTTTCTGTTCTTGGAGTTCTCGTTGCCAGCTTGTCCTGCCAGGCTCAAAGTTCAGCCTAACATTATCTAGATGTTCATCTCATCTATTTCCCTGGCATTTCCAGATGGGAAAAACTTGACCTTCAAGAACATCTCTACTACTAGTGAAGGCTCCAGCACTATTGCTGTGTACAGCACCAATGGGATTCCTGCTGGCGGGAAGGCAATGCCAGAGCACGTGGTGGATTGCCTTGGTTTACACATGTGAGCCTGGCACTGCTGGAGGAATCTTGGGCTTCCTTGGGCCCTCTTACACTATGCCCTGCAAGAGTGATGGGTGAGGTTACTTCTCTAGGAAAGTTCCTGGTGTGAAGAGATAGCAATAGGTTCATGAAATGCAGGGGCAGGTATGGTGTAGCTTGGAAAACTCTGTCCTGGAGGACAAATTCTTAGGTATGGGAGTCTGGCTGTAATGAGGCAGCAATCTTACTCCTGCAGAAGCCAGTCAGACCAAATAAGCTTGCTCTGGCCAAGCTCACATATTCTCCAGCTGGAGGGGTAGGCTGGACCCATCTCTGCAATGGCTCTGTGAAAGCTGGCTCCAGCTCCAGCTCCATCTCCAGCTCCAGGCAACTCTCCATCATCCAGCGCCAGGAACTGGTGCCCAGGGTGAGATTTGGAGATGGGAGGAAAGGTGTGTGACATGTCAGTGAGTTTTGACTCTACTGGGGACAGGCCCATGTCCCTGAGCCACTGTGGCAATGCCAGCACAGGACTGCAGTCTGCCCTCTTGGAGCCCTCACCCAGCCTGCAGAACAGCTGTCCCCAGCACACCTTTGCTATGGATCTCCACCTCTGCTTTTTCACACCCAGTGAGTGGAGCAGGGCATCCACCAGGCTGGGGTGGGAGGGCTGGGAGAGGGGCCGACCTCAGCTTTCCATGGCATGGGAGGGGGGCTGTTGGGTGGCCTTCTGCTGTGAAAGGGGACGCACTGGGAGAGAACTGGTACACACACACACATGTATGGATGTTGTACTGTCAGCCCAAGAGAACCACCTGCACCTACAGCTTCAGCATGGGCTTGTATGAGTTTGGAACAGGCTGCCCAGAGAAGATGTAGCTGCCCCTGGATCCCTGGAAGTGTCCAAGGCCAGCTTGGACGGGGCTTGCATGAACCTGGTCTAGTGGAAGGTG
Source organism: Brachypodius melanocephalos (assembly GCA_013398615.1). NCBI lineage: Eukaryota > Metazoa > Chordata > Aves > Passeriformes > Pycnonotidae > Brachypodius > Brachypodius melanocephalos. The sequence goes on along the minus strand of VZSR01002741.1, from coordinate 372,083 downwards.
TCCCTGCCCATGGCAGGTAGGGATGAGATGAGCTTCAAAGTCCTTTCCAACCCAAACCATTCTATGATGATTCTGTGATATGAAAGTGGCCATATATTTCATATGAGTTGTCTCTGCTCAGGCTGGGCTGAGCCCTGATCAGGATTTCTTTGTGCAGGGTTAGATTTGCAGCAATGGCAGGAATCCCATACTCCGGGTCTGTCATGGTGGTGGAGGCACGGTCAGGGAAACTGCCAGCAAACCCTCCCATCTCAGCCCATCTGTGGAAACCAATTCCTGCATCTCAGTCCTGACCCAGAGTCTGCAAAGAAATGTACATCTCCAGCCTCTGCAAAGGCCACACTTAGTTCAGCATGGAGTAGCCAAGATCTGACAAAATGGAGATTCCTCTTCCATCCTCCTGAGTGGGGCAAGAGTGGGCCTCACCCTCTTGTCCCAGCATGAGAGACTGCTCTGTACTGGCCCATGTGGTGAGATGCGGGACATGACCCTTCTCCACTTTTCTGGGAGGCTGCCAAAGGAGCCAAGCTGGTGTATAGTGGTAGAAGTAAAGATTCATCCAGAAGGAGAGGGCAGAGGAGAGTGGGAGGCAGAGGAGGGGGGGATGAAGCCAAGTGTTTTAGAAGGGGCACATAGCTAGGAGCTTACTAGCAGTCCTGAACTGCACCCAGAAAAACCACATTCTCTTCCCCTAGACTGTTCCATGTGGACCCTGCACCACAGGAGGACACTGGAAAGTTTGGAAAGGGTCGTGGTGAACTCCTTGGGGGGAAAAGCACTCCTGCAGTGTCTCTGACCTCTATCTGCAGGGTTGGTACCCAGCTCCTTGTGCCCAGTTCAAGTGCCCTCCTTCCTTGTAATTGCTCATCCACAGCTACCTTATCAGAACAGTCCCTGCTCCAGCCCACCCTGCATGCTGGCACTGGTTTGAGGGAACCTTGAGGAACAGTGGTGGGCACTGGGATTTCAGTGAGGGGAGCAGGAGACAACCTGACCTGGACTGTTTGTGAAGCCAAGCTGGAGGGCCCATGAGGAATGGCAGTCTCTCCTGATCGTATCATGCTATCTGCCAGACAAACCTAAACCCACAAAGCAAACAGCCCTTTATAGTCCAGAGGACTCTGGTTCCCAGCTCCTGTATTTATTCAAAGTACCAAGACCAAATAGTCACTTCTGGAAGCCTTAGGGACTACAGCTTTTGAGGGATGGGAAAAATGTTTCCTGGGTTTAAGCCATTTTTTTAAGGAAGAGAAGACTTCACTGCCATGCTCTATCTCCCTCACCCAAATGCCTTTTTGACCAGTTGAACACTTTCAGTCAATTCTGACCAGTGGGCAGAGGTTCAAAGTGTAGTAAAAAGTATTCTGTTGGGTGGGATGACAACCTCAAGGCCCTTTTATCACCAAAAGGAAGGTTGAGCATGTGCTCAAGTTATCTGTGATGCAGCATGGCAGCAGGATTTCAGAGTAGTGGGGAGAGAAGGGTGAAGAGCATGGGAGCAGAAGGGCACAAAGCCGTGGGAACAATGTGATCCCTGACACCGGAAGGTTTCTGACTACCCAAAATGCGCTGTTTCTTGGCAGAGCTTAACCTGACATGTGTGGGCTCATTGGTGAAGGTCTGGGGCCAGGTGTGGGCTCAGCCAGAGCTGAAGCAGTCTATCAAAACCTGTCTCCAGGGATTCTTGGCCAGCCCTCATCCCTTCTCCATGGATGGGAGAGTTCTGAAGACCAGTCCTAAGTGTGTCACCCCCAAAAATATACATTCACATCACACAGGGGTAGTAAGTAGGAGGGACTCTGCTTCCAACACTGAGTGGGGCTGGGACCAGGGTCAAGCCATGTCTCCACAGGAGAGGGCATGTGTGGACAAGCCACTGGGCTTCAGTGGGGAGCCCCTTGACCTGTTGCTCACATAGACAGGAAGGCCAATTGCTGGGAGCAGCTACTGGCACCCAGGCTGGAACTGTCCAGAGCCGGTATGTCACAGGGGGCATAGCAGGGAAAAAAAGGGACAGGCTGGGACAGCCCAACCTGTTGTTGCCCAGAGCAGCTGTGGCTGCCCCATCCCTGAAAGTGTTCCAGGCCAGGTTGGGTGGGGCTTGGAGCGACCTGGGATAGTGGAAGGTGTCTCTGTCCATGGCAGTGGGTTGGACTGGTGGCCTTTAAAGATTCCTTTCAATTCAACCCAATCCAACCTGGCCCAATCCAACCCATTCTGTGACTCTGACTGTGTGACCTCCTAGGGCCCCCTTGTACTGGGAAAGATCATGGCTGTAGTGGCTCTTCTCTGCCTTTGTTTCTTCAGCTTCCTTCCAGGGCTGGGAAATTGCCCTGTTTGTCATGGGATCTCTCCTGCTCCTGTTATTGTTGGTTGGCCTGGCTTCTTATTTCATCAAAAGGTGAGAAACCACAGTTGTATCTGCTGTGCACCCCCCACCCTCTCCTTCCCCAGGGCCTCCTCTCTAACTGCTGCACAGAGACTTGCTCCTTCACACAGGTGAATACCCACACTGCCTTCAAACCATTCAGTATGCTGCTCCTCATTTTTGCAACAAAGTCCCTTCCTTTTCACAAAGCCCCTTTGTTTCTGACAGAGCAGACTGCAGGTTCATTGGGAGGTTGAGATAACACCAGTAAATCTTGGATGATGCTGGACATGTCAGCAGGTGCAGGGCAGGGCCATCAGCGGTACTGACAATATGCTGTGGAGAGAGCAGAGAGCTGAAGGCATGTGGCACAAAACAGATGATGCTGTGGCCACAAGGAAGAGCTCTTCCCTGGAGCAGGGTGGAAATGACACACACCTTAGGATTACCTTGGTGGGAAACACCTTCTACGTTATAACATGACACCACTTTAAATAATAACTTGGTGCTCCCTAATGTGGTCAGGAGGCAAACAGCAGCTGAACACTCAGGCTGTATGTCTACATGAAAGAAATGTTACAGTGGATGGGTTATTTAACCAGCCCAGATGATTTATTTTTACTAATTTTTACTGGAGGTTTTTTAGCACTGGATAAGGGGTTGATGTGCAAGAGTTAGAAATGAGGAAAGTTCTTAGAATATATTTGGGGAATAGAAAACCCAGTATAAATATATCTATATCTATATCTATCTGTCTATCTATAAAATAATTTAAGAAATAAGTCAGATTTAGGGAAGCTCTTTCAGAAACCACAGTGGTTTTAAGTACACGTGCCAGGGAACAGCAGCTGTTCTGCTCCTGTTTTTCTCTGAAATGTTGACAGAGACATTAGGAAACCATGCCTGCTGAGTGTTGGTCACCCAGCCTATTCTTTTCGTACCTGAGGTGCACATTAGCTACCTTGTGCAAAAGAGCAGAGCAACTGATCATGTGTTTTTCTTCATCTGTTGCTTTTCAGATGTCCCCAAATTTACACCAACATCGAGGTGAATTACCGCAGGCAGATGGCAGCAGACTTCTAATGCTCCTGGGCACAGCTGGGTCTGACAGCCCTGGGGCCAGCTACGTGTCTCAGGGGAGCAGAGGGGGTGTCCAGCTCCCCCATGCACCAGGGCTGCTGCACAGACCTGCCACATGCACCTACATCTTGTGCATGCGTGTACAGCTCTGTGTGTATGTCTGTGTACAAACATCTGAATTGGTTTTTACCCTTCTTAATTTTGACCTTGGACTCAAGGAGACCTCAGAAACAGGCTGGGGACTTCCCATAGGCACAGGTTGTGCCAAGCGTGATGCCCATGCAGACAGACGCCTGCTTGGCTGAGGAAGGACACATGCTCTGCCTCCTCTCGTGATTCACTGCTGGGTGCTGAGCCAAGACCACCCCCATCAGACCTTTCCTCCTGGCAGGCAAGGCCAGTCTGGTCCTTCTAGACTCCATTGCTCAGTGAGGGCCCATCAGCCTTTCCTGTGCCCTTCTCGTCCAGGCAAGGGGGTTCTCAGCATCATGCCCTGCTCTGCTACAGCAGTTCTGCACCACCAGCAGCCTGCTCTAGGGACAGCCCTTGCAACGGGGGATCACAACCTGGAGGGTGTCCTGCCCAGGAAAAGGGGTTAGAGGAGCGCTGAACACTCAATTAATCAGTTCCTGACCTGGTGCAACTCTTATTGGTATGGTCCTGCCCATATCTCGCCAGACAGTGGGCAGCAGCAGTACCAGACTGCTCAGTAAAAGATTGTTTCCGATACAGTCTGATCTATCCCTAATGGTGTAGCAGCTGATACCAGGCTCCAACAATATCATGTATGGAGCGCTGGTCTCACCTCGTGGATTTCTGCACCCTGTGCAGTTCCATGCATGGTGATAGTGACCCAGACAGATCCAGCCTGCTTACTGGCTGGGTGAGGGGTAGGGAAAATGCAGATACTGATCCCACACAGGTTTTGAACCATGGCGTAGACAGATTTTTACTGAACAAGGTTCTGTGGAGAGGAGGGCAAGATTGATCATCATGGCATTGACCCTCAGGAGAAGGAAGCCTCCCTGCTGTGTCCATCTTAGCTGCATCTTCTCCTTGCAGGCAACTGCCTTCTGCTGAGGTCCATGGGCCCCAGCCAGCTCCAGTGCCAGCCAGGATGAGCAGCACTGAAGGAGCAAGGCCTCAGCCTTCCACTGTCCAGCACAACACTGCTGGTACACACAGGCCTTGTGGGAACTCAGATCAGCTCCATCTTGAATTGGCTGAAGTTTGGCATGGTGGGCGAGGGCTCAGCCATGCCGCTGAAGGGGCCACAGGGCTGGGTGGCTGGCACAGCGCTGTGGCTTATGGTGGAGCTGAGCTGCTGCAGTGTCATCAGCACCTCCTGCTGCAGCCGCTGCTGGTGCTGCTGCTGGCGTTCTAGGTGGCACTGTCGCTCCAGCACCATGTGCAGGGCCTGGCTCAGCTTCTGCACCTCCATCTGTACAGCATCCAGCTTCTCTGCAATGGCAGGGCAGCTGGGAGCAGTGGAGGGCACTGGTCTGCCCCAAGCAAGGCTGTGATTTCCTGGACCCACAGGGTTTGGCAAGGCAGTCTGAGTGCTGGCATCTTTGACCTGGAATAATGAGAGCAGGGAGAGAAGGGAATGTGAAATATTATCAGCTGCCCGTTCAGTATCGTTTAACAAGAGATTTATTCTGCACTTAGCTGAAAGGCTCAGAGAAGAGCTCTCAGAGAAAGCCATCATCTTGATGTAGACCTCTAGACCTCCCCATGAGCTGCGCTTCAGCCCCACCCAGCCCCTAAGCTGCTGCTCCATCAGAGCCCCTGGCGCACCAGGTTGTTAGCACATGCTGATCCACCCTGGGTGAGTGCTGCTGAATGGCAGTGGGGCTGCCTATGCTGATGCCAGGCTTTTATTTGCTCTCTGCAGGGACAGAAACAACATCTCCCAGATTCTGCCTTCCAGCCTTGAGTGGCTGGAAGTACCTCCTGAGATGGTACTGACACTAAGCCTCAAAAAGAGGTTTGTGAGCTGCCAGTTGGAGGCCAAGCCTGGCAGCGACTGGTATCTCCATGGCCAACAGCAAATGCTGGCTGGAGGCAGGTGGGCCCATGGCCTCACTCCCACACGGAAGGGCTTCCCAGATACATTTGCCAAGTGCCAGGGTGTGCTGGTTTTGCATTGATTAAAGCAAGCTGTGGCAAAAAAAACAATTCGTGACTAGTTTGAATATTGACAACCTGCAGAACTAATTGAAATTAGAGAGAGTTCTGGATTACAAATCAGGTTAAAAATCAGAGAATCCCAGGAAAAACCCTTTTTCCTTCTGGCCTGGGGGGCAGGTAACAACTGGCCTGGCCCACTGCTCTGCCGTATTGGTCCCCCAGGCCCCAGTAGTTGCTGGCAAGGAGAGGGGACACGATGGCTACTAACATCTAGTCAACTTTAAGGGCTGCCCCGCCACCGGCCTGGGCTGAGGGAGGTGTCTGCCTGGCTCCCAGGAGCAGCTCCGGGCCCGGGTTCAGCCAGGCCCACCCTGATGCCACTGAGGGATGGGGAAAGCATCTATCAGCCAGCCTGAGTTGTCTGGCTGCTCCAATCTCTCCCTGTGATGCTACTGAGGGCCCCCTCTATAAGCACAGCTTTGAAATCCAACACAGTGAGCAAGAGGGAGACACCTGGGTAAGCTACTAACTCTTCCACTGCACAAATGAGACCTGAGGACATTAACTTTCTTCCTAAGTGAGAAGAAAAGGATAGAGGCGTGGAGACACAGCATGAGACTGAAGTCAGTGAAGAGAGAGAACGAGAGTAAAAGTCTTAGGTGGAAGGAAGATTGAGAAGTTGCCTACTTTAGACTGGACTTCTCTTGTGAGGCCATGGAGAATGGAATAAAATATCCCTGTAACTTACAGAATGCTTTTTGGGGGCATGCAAAGTTCTAGTCATAGCTGTGAACTGATGTACTTGTGATCTAATGGAGAATTTCAAACAGAGGACCACAGAGAGAAAGAGATATGAAGCCCTCTACCCCCAGGGAAAGAGAAGACTTCTGTTTCTGGAAATGACCATAATTTTAGAGATAGATAGAGAGCCTTTCTTTTATACTAGAATAGTCATCCTTAAACTGTACTCTAATAAGGTGATATGCCCACGAGCACAGCTGTGTGAACGCTGCCAAATGGGAGGGACTTCATGGTTTGTAGAGTTTCCAGGTGGCTGCAGATTCATGACATGGGAGCCACCAGAGAACTGTTTCTTGTGGCGGTATCTCTATGGGATTTCTAAGAGAGGCTCCTCTCCCTAAGAACTGATGAAAGACTATTTTAAAGTAGTGAAACTAACTGAAAATCCCAGGTTTTGTCTCTTTATGTTGTCAGTGGGAAAGTGAAGAGTTGTAGAGGAAGGAGAAGTGTTTTAAAGGTTTCATTCTGATTCTTATTAATTTTTTTTCATTCTTGTAGTTTTGTTACTAAACTTGTCTTTATACCTTTTTAGTTTTGAGCCTGCTTTGCTTTTCTCCTAATCCTATCTCGCAGCAGAAAAAGAGTGAATAATTCTAGTAAGCACTTAAAGCACTAGACTAATTTTGAGAAACAGAAATTAGCGAATGTGAAACTACTACATGAACTACACAGGATTAGCATTGCTTGGGAATGCAGCTAGCAGAGGCTGGGGGCACTTTGGGAGCCTTTCACCCTCAGAAGCCTGCCCCACCACATGGTGTAGATGCAGCAGGGTGCTGTGCAGAGCTGGCTAGATGGCAGCAGCTCCTGGCCAAAGCACATGGACTCTCCCATCCTGCCATCCTACCTTTTTCTGCAGGAGGATAGCCCTGTCCACAGTCTTCTTTTTCACCATCAGGGCTGAGTTCTGGGTGGTAGGTGTGACCAGCTGCCCTTGGCTGGGCAGTGGCTGGGGTGGGGGTGCCAGGCCCCCCAGAGCAGTCCCTGGAGCCAGGGCTGTGCCTGTGGAGCTGTCATCACCTGCAACAATAGACAGAGAAACACCTCAAAAGGAGGCCCTTGGTGGGTCTCCAGTGTGGAATGGGGCCTTTTTGTGAGCCCAGCAGTGCCAGAAGTGGCCATGGTGAACCCTGTGGGGCTAGGCCTTACCATTCCCAGGGGCCAGCCCCATAGGCAGAGTGTCCCCAAGCTGCCCACCATCCTTGCAGAGCGAGGCCACATCCACAGTCTGACTGCCCTCCTTGGTGTCCTGGCTGTCAGCAGAGCAGGGTGCCTGGCTGCCCATAGGATCCCCGGTGGGCAGTGCAGGGTGCTGGGTGCCCAGCAGCCTGGGAGGCTCAGCCTCATGCCCCTGCAGCGGGGGCCAGGGCTGGTCCCCACCCCAGCCAGCTGCCGCTGACCCTGGCTCCATGCTCTTCCTCTTGAGGAACAGGTACACAGCCTGCGGCGTCACCCGGATGTCATCCAGCTCCAGCACCTTCTTGATCTTGCGGAAGCTCAGCCCAGCCCTGCGCAGCTCCACGATCCTCCTCTTGGCATGGTCATCTAGCCGGCCCATTGCTGCCAGGACTCCTCCTGTGCCCAGCACCTACATCCCTGGAGTGCGGCTGTGGTGGGGATGCTGGCACCCCCCCAAGAAGCTCTGTGCCCCGCGATGGTGCTCAGGTTCAGCTAGTGCCTTGCTGCCAGGCTGCTGGCCCTTGCCCTGCATCCATGTGGTGCCATCCTCAGCAGTGACACAGTTCTCAGGTAGAAAGGGTGAAGGAGGTGGCTCTTCCCACTGGAATGGACAGCCCCAAGCCTGTCCCTTACTCACGTGGAGCCCCTTTAGAGAGAGGGGTCCAGCTTGGTTCCCCAGTCTGCCAAGGGCACAGAGGATGGTGACAGACTTGGCTCTGCTCAGTGTCCCAAACTGTACATCAATCCCACCCTGCCAGCAGCACAGTGAGGAATCAGAAGTGGTCAGGGACTTGAGCAGCAACTCAGTGTCCTGGGAAGGCTGGTGCTAGTCCTGGCAAGTGACAGTTCACCGCATGAGGCTGGCAGGACCCCATTGTGTTTCCCTGGTGGCTCAGAAGGTCATGGCAAGCCGAACTGTAGAAACTCCATGTGGGAACCGCTGGTGTTGCAGAGCCTGCCCTTGGGTCTGGAGACAACACTGTCCTGTACCTTTGGGAGAAGCAAAAGCAACAACTGATACACTCATTGTAAAGAAGGCACAACCATAAATATAATGGCTGCACTTCCTGTGCTTCCCCTCTCACACCACGTATGTGGCTATACCACATGGGGATATACCTATGTATGTCTCTTTATGCACATTTATGTGGCTACACAACTATGGTGGAGAGCTTTTTCCACTTTCTACCAAATTCCTTAATCTGCAGGCATTTGTTGGACCCTCAGTGCTACAGCTGCTCCCTAAAGGACATACTTTTGGGTTACACTTCACTAAAATAAATATCTTCCAAGAATTCCCAGAAGGCAGCAATTAGAGACTACGTCAAGTGATGGCTGCCAAGCAGATGTAATACAGGAACCCTTTCCAAACCACACTTCCCAAGGCACATGTGAATCTTAAAAAAGACAATATACCTTACGTTACGTTGGCCAAGGAGACACAAAGACTATTGGACATCAGCCTCAGGGAGAAATGGAGTCAATTTGATAGAGGAGTTTTGCCCCTCTGCATCTTACTTGTTCCATGGCAAAAGAAAGACACATTAGCTCCAGAGATGTAGGCTGTACTTTGATCCAGCTCTGTTTATGTCTAAAGGCCAGCCCATGCCCTGCCGTGTGCATTAGGGACCTTGTAGGTAAGAGCTGGAGCAGTGGATATTGGAAAACAGACATCCTTGGATGCAGACACTACAGTTGCAGAGCAAGAGCAAAAGGTCAGAAATTCTCAACCTTCCCCCTGTCAAGAGAAGATGCTCCAAGGAGACCACCACTTTGAAGCTGCAGGTATGAGGAGCTTGAGCCCTGGCAATATTCTTTGCCCTCCTCCCAGAATGTCTTCAGACACAGCCAGAGGACACTGGAGTATCTGAGCAGCTGGTGACAGAAACATATAGTTTACATATATGCCACAGCTGCAAGTCCTTTGGCAAGCCCAGATTCTGCAGCCATGCATTGTTCCCCTGCAAGCTGCAATGGCTCTTCATGGTCTGAAAGTATCTTCCCCATGCCCACACTCCTTGTGTTTTGCAGTTGGATGGGGATCCCAGGGGGAAGATGTGGTAACTGGAACACTTAGTTTACTTAGTTCCAGTCAGAGAGGGCTGTCATGCAGCACCACAAGCTACAAGTTTTTCCATTTGGTGGGCTGGCCTCTGAGACCTTACACAGCCAGCTAGACATACACATTTGTATGTGCATGCCTTGCTACACCACCATGCCTGCAACAGGAATTTTACTCCAGCCTGCCAATTTAGGTGTCTGTCCAAATTTTGGATTAACCATCCTTTCTTCAGCTGCTGCTGAATGCTTGCAATGCCTGAAGTCTTTATGTTCTTAGTTGTAGTTGGGAAAGCTCCTTTACTCCGGTATTACTGCTGATAATGCTCTATTACATAACTGCATGCAGCTATATCCACAAACACAGCCCAGAGCCTGGAACAGCCTTCCCATCACCATTAGTTCCCATACTCTCTGGCCCAGATAATATTACATACAAAATGAAACAGCCTCAAGAGAGAAGGAGAAAGAAGGCAGCATGCCCCAGATTTTCTTTCAGAGCAGAGTGGATTTAAGGTCTAAGAAAGAGGAAGAGCATGAATTCAGGTTTCCTACAACACAAGTGATGTAAACACTAGCCTTAAGCCAAGCAGGCTCTTCCTCTGCACAACTTATTCCTGCACTTGTGCAAGCCCCCACTCCAGGAGGTGAACCTGAGAAAGAGGACCTCTCCAGTCCATCCTGCAAGTCCTTGGGGTAGAGCTCCCTCACCTGCCTGCACAAACATCCACCACAGCCACTGCCACCTGTCTCTCCCGCAGTTCTTCTGAAGCCCTGATTACCTGGCTTTGAATGTAAAATTCCTCAAGAGTGAAATATTAGTTGTGTGACCACGGAGCTGGCTCATGTCTGGGAAGATTGACTTCTCCCTTTATCTCACAGCTGCTCTTGGACACAGGCAGTTTTTATCCTTGGGAAGTACAAACAAAGCTGCTTCCAGAATTCATGCTGGGGTGAAGCAAGGGAGAGTTAATCCTTCAACAGACATGGCACAGGTAGCTGTGCTACCCTGGGGCTGTGTTTTCTCAATGGCTATTTTAGCTGCACCACAGCAAGCCCCGTGGCCAGCCTGGCCCACAAGATATAACAGCCTTGGAGAGATTGAGCCATCTATATACAGATGGTCCTAATCAGAGCAACAAGCTCCCATCCATCATTTCAGGAGCAGCACAATCATGGGGCAGCAGGTACAGAGGTGGAGCAACAGGTTTCATCAGAGAGACAAACTGCTGATGCTGAGAACACATGTGACTGAAGGAGAGGAAGGAGAGAAGCAAAAGCTGTGACCCATAGGGAGCATAAAGATGTAGAGCTAGAAGATAGAGCTCATTTTGTCTGGTCTCAGCAACTGAAAACTGACACTTTATGTTGTTAACATTCCAAAGCATGTTGAGCTCAAGGGCTTGCTGTGCTGCACAGAGTGCAAAATATTCCTGCCCTAAGAAGATCCATGTAAGATCATGAAGAAAAAAGCTGGATGTGGCTATGTCTCTTTCCTTTCAATTGCCTTTGTACAGTGCAAGGCCAGTGTACCAGGGCATGGGAAACACTTTACCTCATTCACAATGGATTCAGTGTTGCCTAAAAGAGGTTGATCCTCATGAACCTTGTAAGGAGATACAAGCCAAATCTGTCAGATCTGCGCCTTGTGATTAGTAACAGCTTGACAAGGTTCTCTTGCTCACACTTTCCTTTGTGTCTGATTTCCAGACCTCCTTCTCAGACCCCCAGCACACCCTGGGAAGCTGGAGCAGCTGCAAGCAGCTGGGGGAGAGACACTCATCCATCTTGTTTAATTTTGTTGCTTTCCCACAGTGTTCTGAACAGCTGCTGCAAAACCTGGCAAGACAAGTCCTTTTTCACTCTGCATCAGCTTGGAGGGGAAAAAAATATTAAAAACATCTCCTAGAAGCACATGGTTTACAGTGCTGGTTTACATGGGATTCAGACATGGATTCAGACAGCAAGAAGTGTATCAAGTAGAGCAAAGGAATTGTGGAAGGAGTGAGGAATGCCCAAAATCTCACCCTGCGGAGAACTGTGCTCTAAACATAGCCATGTGTCCATGGGCAGGACAATCCTCCACTGGGCTTCCTGCCCTCCAGGTCCTGTTCCAGAGCCTGCCTGGCAAGCTTGGAAGGGACATGGATAGTTCTTGGCTATTCATGCAGAAAAGTTTCACTACTGTAGGGACAGACTGGGAAGTCTTAACTCTGTGGACACAGGTAATCAGAAAGGACTCACAGAATCAGAGAATATCCCAAGCTGGAAGGGACCCACAAGGATCAACGAGTCCAACTCCTGGCCCTGCACAGGACAGCCCCAAGAACGGCAATGAGCTGGCCGAGGTGGTTCAGTGGAACTTCGCTTGGAAGAAGATGAACAGTATTAGGTGTCCAGTGCTGAAATGTTGCCAAAGCAGGAAGATCTGTGCCAGGGAAAAATGGTCATTTCTCCTAGGCTGCAATTTTTACTCAGTGCCACTGTTCTGTGGGATTTGCCAAGCCTTATGGAAGCAAAAACATTATCTAACAGCACTGAGTGTAGTAAGGCTGCATCTCACACAGCCCTTTCTTTGTAAAATTGGTGAAGATACAGCTCTGTTATAGGTTTTGTCAAAAGGTGATGGGTCAGATTAAATTAGATGGTGCTGCTGCTACCTGAGCCATGCTGGCTCCTCTCTGAAGGGACAACGTCAGAATAAAATTTTAATCAATTTGTAGTTCAGACATAAGAATGGCAGAGAAAAAGGGTTGGGTGTCTGGCCCAGGATTTGAAATGAGCTGTTCAGCTCATTAGAGCTCGGTTTGCTTTCTCATCTGCTCTGACAACTGCTTCATTCATTAATTCAGGCTGAGGAATTGAGGAGCTACCCCTGCCTGGCCACACTTTAAAAATCAGATCCTCACAAGGAAAACACAAAAATTTATGGTTCTACTTTAAGATTTGCAGCATGTGAACATTGAAGAAAGTTGGATCTCCACAAGGATTCTTTAGTTTTGGGGGTTGCAAAAAAACCCATTATGAGTACAATCATACGCATAGTTTGCTCTTGCCGCAGACAATGCCACTACAGCCTGGAACTCACTGGGGAATAGGGTATAGCGATATAGTGGGAAGATAAAGAGGAGTGTGTTGGGATGTTTAGGGGCACAGGGTAACAACACTGTGGTAGTGTTGTTAGTACTGTTACCTCATGTTTGAGAGGAGAAAGGGAACAGTATCAGGAATAGTGGAAAATCCTCCCTAATAGTGAAAGGGTCCCAGGCCACACACCACAGAGCAGAGACATGGTATAAAATCACACTTTGATAGCCTTGAACAAAAAGGCTTTGCACTGGATCAACTCTCCCACAGCCCAAAACCCAGAAGACACCCTCAACATTTTATTACCTGGTCTGACAAACTCAGCATAGCTGTGATGCTGTGTCTAGTAAAGGTCAGGTATGTATTAAGAAATTATTTGGAGCATCCAAACATGATATTAAAAACTGTGGAACCACAGCTTGAAGGAAGAAGATGCTTTCACAGAGCATCTGGGAAGGCCTGTGGGAGAGAAGCAGGCTAGATTTCACATCCTGGCTCCAAAATCGATCTCTGCCCTCACTGAACAAATTCATCAAAGTGAACTTTAGTATTCAGACAAGCACAATAAAGGCCAAGTATCTCACTGCCCTGCCTTTACCTGTGCCTCTCTGTAAAGCATTATGCACTTTGAGTCACTGCTCTCCACAGATACAGCCCTTCCAACAGAAAGAGCTGCACTGGATACACCAGAAGCACATCTCGAATTTCTAGTCTTTCACATGCCTGAAGAGGAAAGAAATAAATCACTGCAAAGTGTAACATGGCATTTATTCCTTGTGGTGAAACCAGGACGTTTGACTAAGTTTAGCTTTGAGCAGGTATATTCCTACAGCATCAGGGCATAAGAGTGTTGCAGGAAAACAAGCATCAAGACATGGTTTTTAGGCTAAAAGCCCTGAATCACACAAATGTATGCACTGACATATCCACAGGCAGACAATCATGAAGTCCTAAACCTGTTCATGGCCTAGCTACCAGTATGCACTGCAAAAAACAGCCTTAAACCTCAAGAGAGGGCCAGATGTTTAGAAAACTATGGCAGATGACTTAATAGACCTGCAAGTATTTCAGCTAAATTGCTAAATTCACACCCTTCTGCAGATTAGAGAGGAACTCCCAAAATCTCCTATTTTTGTTTGTTCCAAATCTATATAGCTACTCAACAATGCAGCCATTGGAAACTCTCTCAACTCCCCGCAATGACAACTATGGCTGTTTCGACACATTTGGAAGAAAAGTTTCCAAGTCCTCAGAAGACAAATGCCCCACTCTGCAATTCCTCTAAGGAAGCCACAGAGACTGTACCCTCTGGAGCCAGAAACACATCTACCCCTACCCTCATAGAGGTTCAGAAGGAGTGACAGACTGAATAGGGAGGCACACCAAAGGTCTTCCAGCACAGGGCAAACACCAGGATCCAGAGGCTGTGGGCTGAGCCAGTGCTGCAGTGCAATCCCCACAAACGCTAAGCAATGCCTGGTACAGGGCGCTCACACCTCACCATGATAAAGGAATGCCAGTATTGCTGTGGGCAGAATGACCCACCGATCACCTGGTTCTCCAGGGGGGCTCAAGGAGAGCTCTCTGTAGTGGCCACCACAACCCAAAGCCAATGAATAGGAAGGACGAATGAAGCGCCAGTTGCAAGTCGGTGCAACACCTGGGACAAGCGTCCTCAGCCAAGCATCGTTTAGAGAAAATCAGCCCCAACCCCACTGGCACCGGAGCAGAGCAGTTCACCTGCGGAGGTGGCTGTAAAAAGCCTGTCCTCAGCAGAAGCCTGGGAGTGCAGAAGGGAAGGGACAGAAAAGCACCGAATTAAGAGCCAAAAGGAGCACTCACACAACTCTGTTATTTCATCTCCTGCTCGTCCACCAACACATGGACAGTACCTAAAGGAATCTGCATTTCGCTGGAAAATTGCTGGGCAGGCTTCTGAGTTCAAGAAGCGGCTGGAGGACAGCACTTCAGATCGGGCATGCCACTCTCAGCTCCGACACCGAACCTCAGCACCGCACCAGATTCCGCACGGCCGCGGACCTCGGAGCCTTGCGCTGCTGCACCCTCCCTGTGCTCGCACCACTGGCAGGAGTTCCTCTCATCCTTCCCCACGCCACTCCCAAGCATCCAAAACAGCTCAATGCACAGAAGCAAATGGGCAGAGCACCCACGTACAGGGACTCCCGACGGCTGCCGGGGTCCTCTCAGGCGACGGCACCAACTCGCTGCCGCGTTCTCCGGTGGCCGGGACCAGCCAGGTGCCAACACAGCGCGGCTCTCCCGCAGCCAACTTTCAGGGAGGCGGCTGTTTGAAAATCTCCTGCCTTCTTTGTTTGGCTGGGGCAGAGCCAGCAAGGGCTGCCGGGAAGGTCATCCAGGAGGACGCCGATGTACACGGAGGCGGAGCCCTTCTCGTAACCCTTTCGGGGCAGCCGCGCTCCAGGGCAGCCCGGAGCCCCATCGTCTTAGGGCGCAGACCCGTCTGTCGCGTCCCGGAGCACAGGCCAGGCGCGGCTGGTCATACCCGTGCCAGAGGATGGAGGAGAAGCCTCACAGAAGGCAGCGCTGCCGTCCCTAGAAGTCCCCTCCAGTCCTGGAAGCACCAACTCCATCCCTGCGGGGGGTTGGTGGCTGCGCTGTGCCAGCCGGGCTGCTGGCATAGGGCAGAGGCCACAGCAGGGCCATTCGCTCTGAAACCGAAGCAGACGTGCTTTGAGCTGTTCCCATCTCTGCTAGTGCCCCCAAATGAGACATTCAGATGTCTCTCCTCGTTTAGGCTTAGCTTAAAGGCTCAGTCCTGCCAGCTGCTGGCAGCCCCTGTAAGCCGATCAGACACCCCCACACTCTGCCACCACCGTCCGGGGGCTGGTCCTGCGGCTCACAGCAGTGCAGGAACCTGCTTCAGCTAACAGCTGGCAGGAAACCTTTTTCATAGTATTACCGTTTTTCTGCTGGTTCAGTGACCTTACCTGCTCACCCCTGGAAAGATGACAGCTTTTACGAGAATAAGGATGTGCAGGACTTTGGGGTCAGTTAGCCTTTATGGCTTTGGCATAACTGAGAGAGAAAAAAAATGTTGAATATTGTGAGTGCAGACAGGTGGGCGTTGGGCTCTGCTCCCAGGGAACAAGGGACAGGATAAGGGGGAATGGTCTCAAGTTGCACCAGATTGGTTTCATTTGGATATTAGGGAAATACTCCTCGCAGAATGGGTGGTCAGGCATTAGAAGAGGCTGCCCAGGACAGTGGTAGAATCACCATCTCTGGGAGTGGTGCTTTTTTTTTTTTTTTTTTTAAAAAAAAAAGTAGATGTGGTACCTGGTGTCATGGTTTAGTGGTGGCCTTGGCAGTGCTGTGGGAATGGCATTGGAATTAGACTCAATGATTTTAGAGGGCTTTCCCAACCTAAATTATTCCATGATTCTAAGCTCATCATGACAGTCTACTAATAGCCCTCATTTAACATAATGCAGTTTCTTACTGAACTCATGTGAACTTTTAGTAGACTACAAAATCGCCTGTGAGAGAAATCTGCCCTTTAACAAGAAGTTGTGTGAAAAACAACTTCCTTTTTGCTTTGTTTCAGATTTTGTTTGTTTTCTGAACCTGTTCCATGGCAGGTTTTATGTAATACCCCTTGGTTTTGCAACAGAACAGAAAATAAGCCCATTTTTCTTCTTGCCACACTTGAATTTACCGACGCCTGCCCTGGTCTTGCTTATGTCCTGTGATGGAGGTGGATGGGACATATCCTTGCACTGCATTCAAGAGGTGAAGCTTCCATCACTAGGAATTTTACAGATAGACCTGTGGCCATACACTCCAGCTGATCAGCACACCTGCTTCTCAGAAAGGTCTGTCACATTTAAGGCCCTGCATTAGGGATGGGCTCAAAACACAATTCTTTGTTCCTCTGAAGTCAAAAGTCAGGCAGCCAGTGTGGTCAGAAGTTCAGTAGGTCAGAGCCCGCAGTGGCAAATTTCCTTTTAAGTTCACAGCAAACACATTTGGCAGGGAGAGAGAGGATATCCTTCCCACATGACATGAAATACCTGTATGGTGCTGTGTCTTAAGTCTTTGATTCTCCTCTTCCCAACTTTCTTGCAGTTGAGAGGGCAAATCCCCTCAGAGTAGTGCCCTCCCTATACCCATCACCACCTCAAATCAGTCTGTGTGCTGTGGATCTGCAACCTGCAGCTGAGACAGAGTGGGCACAGAATTCCCATGTGGAGGCTGCAGCCTGATGTGTTTCAAGCTCTTAAAACCCACAGCTGAAGCCCCAGCTGCTCTATAACAATAATAATAATAATGATTACTATTATAACAATTACTCATAATAATTACTATTACTATACAGGAGAGGGTCTGCAGGAACTTTTATTTCACCAGTTAGCGTAGCTGCACCCTTCCGCCGCCCCCGTCCTGTTCGCTTTAAGCCTTTCCGTCCGTTCCGCCCCCCGGTATCACGCCATCATCGCGCGCCGGCGCTGCCCATTCCCGCCCGCTTGCGTCAATCTCGTGCGACGGGCGGGGAGCGGTGGCGGCGCTGAGGATGTGAGTGCGGGGCGGGGGCTGCGCCATCCGTGTCCATCCGGCCAGGCCGCGGCCCGACCAACCCCTCCGCCGCGCGGAGCGCCGTCGGGAGCGCGCTGGGGCCGCCGAGAGGCGATGGCGGCGCGAGGGTCAGCGATGGAGCCTCTGAGCCGCGGCCTCCCGCCGCCGGAGGCGGGCAGGGCTGGCGAGGGAGGGCTGGGGCGGGGCCGGCCGGGGAACCGGGCTCGGGTGTCTGCGCTTCCGCAGCTCGGCCGGCGGGAGGAACGTTGTGCGGGCCCGAGGGACGGATTGCTGTGCTGATCTCGCGGCTCCCTGCCCTACGGGCGCTGTACCGGACCCGTGGCATGCGGATCTGCCTGCGCCGCTTCTCGCCGGCCCCAGAACTGGTCCGAGCGACCGTAGTGGGGAGAGAAGTGCAGGGCGCCGAACCCTCCTCACACCAGGAATTCTGCCGGTTTGCAGCTGAAGACCTGAAGCAAACTGTCAGTAAAGGACTCGCCTGTAGCCATATGGGAAGCGAGTAACCATATGGGGGCGACCGAGTTTGCTTCTTTTACCACAGAACTGCCGCTCTAGTATGCAGATTCTGTCTCTAAAGCAGAAGTGTGTGTGTGAGATGGACGTTTGGTTTGTGTAGATTGCTCTTAGCCTTTCTGGTTTGGGGTGGATGCCCCTAAACCAGCTATTTGTTAGAGAGTGAGAGGTTTTTGATTGTAGGGAAGAAGCATGTCGCTTAGAAATGCAATGTTGTACAGCCTTGTGTGAGGACTGATTTATTCTTTGCACATTTTCAAGTGAATGTCTGAACTTGTGCAGATGAAAATGCCCACAAGGTGGGGTGAAGTTTCCAACAAAAGTGACCTTAGCCGGTGGCATTTCTGAGAAAGGAGTAAAACCACTGGTTAATTTGGAGATTGCTTAAATACGGCATCATTTGGTGAATGTTCCAAAGCCATGTGTCTGATCTGCTTGGTAAGCGCCTGTCCCGAGGAGCAGTAAGCAGTGAAACCTGAAAGGAAATCACGGCCAGGTGGAGGTCAGACTCTTCTCCCGGGCAGTGGGCAACAGGACAAGAGTATACAGTCTTAAGATGCACTGGGGAGGTTTAGGTTGGACATTAGGAAGAATGTCTTCACAGAAAGGGCGATTGGGCTTTGGAAAGGGATGTCCAGGGAGGTTGTGGAGTCACTGGCACTGGAGGTGTGTATGGAAAGACTGGATGTGGCACTGAGTGCTCTGGTCTAGTTGACATGGTGGTATTGGTTCAGAGGTTGGACTTGATGGTCTCAGAGGTCTGTTCCAGTGTAATTGATTCTGTGCTTCTATTTACTGCCTCAGCAGCAGGCTGGGTAACAGCAAACATGCTGGTCTTTATCCATGTTTTCCCTTCTCCTAGAAGGGGTAAAACCAGATCTGACTCTTGGGCACTAACAGATAGTTTCGTATGCTGGTGACATAATGACTCTGGTAGTCCACAGATGCATGAGGAACGGATGTGTAGGCAGAGATAACCCAAACCTGGCTATGGGATATTTAGAAGAAGAAAAATGGGCTCTGAGGTGACCTAGTTGCAGCCTTCCAGTACCTGAAATGAACCTATAAGAAGGGTGAAGAGAGATATTTTACAAGGGCATGGAGTGCCAGGACAGCGGGGAATGGCTTCCCACTGACAGAGGGTAGGTTTACATTAGAGATTAGAAAGAAATTCTTCCCTGTGAGGTCCTGGCCCACGTTGCCCCATAGAAGCCCCATCCCTTGAAGTGTTCAAGGCCAGGCTGGAGCAACCTGGTGTAATGGAAGATGTCCCTGTCCATGGCTGGGGGTTGAAAAGTGATGAGTTTAAGGTTCACACCATCCCAAACCAGGCAGTGATTCTGTGATTTTATGAAAGGAAAATCCTAAGTTTTCTGGTTTTGTGAAACCAGAAACCTATCGGTTCTGTACCCCCTAGCTGGGCTCATGCAATGGCTTTCCAAACTGCAGCCTCCTTACACCTTGCACTGGAGAGGCATGGCACAGAGCTGGATAGAGATGTCCTAAAGCTGAGTGACATACACAGGTTTGCTTGTCTTGACTCCCTTTGCAACACCCGTGGACAGTCCATAGACTACTTTCTTGATGCCACTGGTGCTAGAAGAGACATTTCCTTTCTCAGCAAGCTCTGCCAGTGGCACATGTGTGGTGTGAGTTTCCTGTCCTCCATGCAGAAAGGCAATGGGTGTTTCTTGGTTTCTGCAGGGAGCTGGGTTTGTGAATATTCATTTGTGTTGCTTCTTGCAGTTGGTGTATTAGGGAAAACTGTGAAGCTGCAAATCAGGAAAACAAATTTGGCTGTTCAGAAGTAATCCCTTCCCAACCATACATTTAATTGCAATTCAGAGAATAAAGTAATTGTTTACCAGAAGCAACAAGATTGTTGGATGCTGTGAGCTGGAGAAGTTTTTTTCTTCACTGGCTTTGCCTGTGCTGCACATGAGGATGGAGATGTTTCCAACATCTTGCATTACTATGCATATTCAGTGCTGCTGCAGATAAGGCTGGCAGCTTCAACACACTTCTGATCATTCCCTGAACGTTTCATTCCTTGGTGGTTGAGGGTGTCCTACTCCTTTAGAGGTTATTAAAATGTTGGAGGCAGGTTTGTAATCTAGGTTTTGAACAATCCCCGTGGAATAATCAAAATGCAACATGTTTACAGATGTTGCAGATTTTGTGATGGATGCAGCCCTCACATCACAAACATCTGGAAGTCAAATAATGCCCAGCATTTCAGTGCTAAATAGAGGTGTTAAATCTGTCTCCTTTTGGATCTAGAGCAAAGAGAGAACCAGTTCTCTGAATCAAGGAGTTAGAAGTGAGATTTGAGACGTGGGGTCCATTCAGTGCTGCACTGGATATCTCTGAAGGGGGAAAGGAGTTACCAGAATTGAAAAAGAAGAGTTTGCTAGAACTTTTTCAAAAGTGTCTGGAATTGCCTAATGCTTTAATTCTGCAGTTTCAGTGATCCTGAGTTACGTTCAAAGTTCAGGGTTTTGTGTTGCTGTCCTGTTCTTTATTTGAGTGTGGGGCTTTTGTTGTCTATGTTTTTTTGAATTAAGCAATGCCTTCTGCAATTTGTTGTTGAAGGGCTCCCTCACCAACCAAGCGCAAGGACAGGTCTGAAGAGAAATCAAAGGATCGGTCCAAGGATAAAACAGCCACTAAGGAATCGGGTGAAAAAGATCGTGGTCGGGACAAGACACGCAAAAGACGCAGTGCTTCCAGTGGGAGCAGCAGTACCAGGTGGGTACTTTCATGGGAGTAACAAATGACAGCATTTTCAGAAACCGGTAGCTTTATTTGTGGTAGTTTTGGGCCTGTTAAAAGCTTGTGTTATGCTAGTCACCGTGCAGTTTTGTCTAACTTAAGAGGGCTTATATTTTAGGTGTGAATTTCTTTGGCTGTTTGATGAGCTGTGGAGCCTCAGTCACAGTTACTGTCTCTAGTTGTCAGGAGTTTCTCAGCTGTTGTTTTTCTGGGTGTTCCATGTTGGACAATCCCTTTTTCTGACTTAGAGATGGGGCTCTTGAGAGGTGTTTTAAAGACTTTTGTTCTATTTTTAGTCTCATGAGAAGGGTGAGATGGTACACATGTTACAATTCACACCATCAAAATAAGAAACCAAACTATTTCTTAATTACAATACATTATAACTGTCTTTTGGCCTATCAGCTTTTGCCACACAATGCTGCTAATGCTTTAAAGCCAATTATCTAAAAATACCTCCTGTGGGTCCTACTACAATACATCTTTCACAGTTCTATTTCTCTAAAATATCTAGTCTATTTGAAAGGTCATCATATGAAACTTGTTTCTAGTTTAATTTCTCTCTCAACAATGTCTGTGTTATTCCATAGCCTTTCTAAGCCTGCATATTTTATCTTACAGTTTGCATACAGATAAATACTATGTGAGCCTTCTGTCAGGCTTTGAGAATTCTCTACAAATCCATTTCCCACAATTCCACTCATTTTTATTCTTCTCCCCCTTGAGATCCCGTTCCAGCTCAACTTCCAGCTCAGGGTCCAGCTCCAGCACTGGTTCTAGCAGTGGCTCAAGTTCCTCTTCTGCCTCGAGCCGCTCTGGGAGCTCCAGCACCTCACGCAGTTCCAGTTCCAGCAGCTCCTCTGGATCTCCCAGTCCCTCTCGACGGAGACATGACAACAGGAGACGGTCCCGCTCCAAGTGAGTTTTATTTGTTTTCTAGGAACTGCCAGATATCAGGCTAATTCCATGTAGAATACAAGACTGTGATTAGAATGGATCGTTTTCTGAAGACCATTTGCTTTCTCCATAACTTAGAGATGTGAATTTTGTTAGAATGAGTGTGCTGTGTTTCCTTAGAATGCATACATGCACCCTGTAGGAGGAACAGTGTAAATCCCTGTAGTAACAGGGATTAAAACCCCAATTTTTAAGACTTTAAAGATGTTAAATATGTATTTTTAGAGGTGGTTTTAATAAGTGTTTCCTTAGTAGTGTGGACCTAGATCAGAGTAAAGCTGTTCAGTTCCTGTAAACTACAGCCACAACTAACAGAAACGTCAGGGCTAAAACCAGGATATATGCATATATGTGTGTATTTATATTCTTATTTATTAAAAAATTAATTAGGAAGGAGGGCAGAGATAGCCCCTGTAAGGGGGACATGGGAATTAAACTATCTTAATGTCAGTACAGTTTTTCCTTCGTGTAAGGTGATAAAAATCTGCTTAAGGCAGTGTGGGGTTTTTAGTGTATCACTCAATTTATGGACTTTAGGATTAGGAAGAAGCATAAATATAAATTTTCTCCGTGCTGATTTTTTTACAGATTTAAGTTTCATTCCAGATTTTTTTTTAACTGTAAAGGCCTTGTATATGGCTGCAGCTAGTATTATGCAGCTAATTTTAAATATATTTTTTATCATTTTTGGACCTCTGTAGTGAGCGGAAGATACAGAAACACAAATAATTGAATCTGTTCATTTGCCTGGTTGTGTTACGCTGTAACGTTTATGGCCTTGTTTTGCCTCTTGAGTTGTTGAGGCAAAGAATGGTTTTGTGTTAACAACTGGGAAATGCTTTAACTATGACCACAACTTCATAGAAGTGCTTGCTAAATTTTGTGTTTGTTACCCTAGCTGGGGTGAAGTTGAAAACGCGCCAAAAAAGTTCTCAGATTTCAAAAGGTTCTAAAGCAAAAGCAGACAAGACAAATGCAAGTCCTGAGGTATTTCTGAGTGGAGCAAACTGACCACCCCCCCCAACATTGTTAACTTCTTCAGGACAAAGATACCCTTCAATAAAAACTGGTTTTAATCATGTGAAAATGGCTGGCTTTGGTTTTGTCCTGCATGTTCCCTGAAAACTGTTCATGTTTTCTGTTGTCCAAATCAGGTCCAAACCACCCAAGAGAGATGAAAAGGAGCGGAAGAGGCGGAGCCCATCACCCAGACCCACAAAAGTGCATGTTGGAAGGCTAACTAGAAATGTGACCAAGGTAATAATGGCATGTTCCCCTGTAATCATTCATATTCTTCTGTGAGAATGTGAGTTGCTCTTTCAGAGCTCTCGGGACTTCCTGGTTACTAAAGAGTTGCCAAGGTGTTGCTGTTGGATATTGTTTCTTTGTGTCCCCGTTGATCAGTGAGGAAAACTTTGGTTGGATTTTCCTGAGTCAAATACACTGAAGACTTCTGAGACACTGTAGTGCTTAAGAAGTCTGCCTGTTTTGTCAGTATTCCAGATCTTATATCCTGCTTTACTAGGAAGAAAACTATAGAATTTGGGACAACAGCTGGAATTACCTTGGAGGCATGAAGGAAATCAGGCAGTTCTTGATAAAGGGTGTGCAGAGAGCTGGGCTGGCTTGAGTTGTCTATGCTAGAATGTAGTTAAAGGTCTTCAGGGGTAAAAGATTTAGGCTGCTGAAAACATTATGTGCTGTGGATTTACTGTTCTGTACCAGCCAGACCTGGCTGGTGAATGCACTCTGTGTTTATAAGGCTTGCTCTCTTTCTCTCTGCAGGATCACATAATGGAAATTTTTTCCACTTATGGAAAGATTAAAATGATTGACATGCCAGTTGACAGGCTAAACCCACACCTCTCCAAAGGTTATGCTTATGTGGAGTTTGAGAACCCAGATGATGCTGAGAAAGCCCTGAAACACATGGATGGAGGTAGGTACTGACCTGCAAGGAGCCCAGGGGCTATAAAAAATCTTCCAAGTAGATGAATATGATGAGAAAATGAGTTAGAGGTGATAGGGATGTCTTTGGTGAACTGATGTAAAGTACTGCAGGGGCAAATGGGCCACTGAAATAAATGAACCAATATGATTCGAACAGAAGCTGTTTATTGTTTACATTACATAGCAGATACAGATTCTAGGTTTACTGTCCATGTCCACATCTCTGGTTTGGCTAAGCTGCTTCTTCATGAGGCAGGCACACATCGTTCAGGACATCCAGTTGGTCAAGTGTCCGACATCACCTTGTGCTTCCCCTGTCTAGGGTTTACATTTTTTGCAGACAGTTTCTCAGGCTGTCTTCTTATTTTTGATCCTGTTGTTTTCTCGGTAACCTTGAAGAATTCCTGAGAGCTCTAACAATGAAACTGCAGGTGGTTTGATAATATTACTCACAACCAGTTTGGCTGGTGCATCAGAATGGCCTGTTATAGAGATACATTGCTACAAAGTACTGTCAGTTTTCAGCCCAAGTGGCTTTTGTGATCTTCAGGACAGATCCAAGAAATCACAGAACTATTAAAACTAATCTTTTTTTTCAAAACAGTGAAAAAATTATTTTAAGCTTATACGAAAACTTTCCCAGGTTTACATCTGAACTGGTGGGATTAGATAAAGAAGTCTAGTAGGTGTGTGGACTTCGTCAGAGTAGCCCCTGAGCAGGGTGTGGAGCACCGTGGGCTGATCCCACTTCAATTGCTTGTGACAGAGGTGTGAGTTGCAGTAATATGATGTGTGTATGTTAGTGTTGAAAAATATTTACTTCTCCCTTTTTCTGTGATTCCCTAAAAAGGCCAGATTGATGGTCAGGAGATCACGGCCACAGCTGTGCTGGCGCCACGGCCTCGACCACCTCCCAGACGCTTCAGCCCCCCCAGGAGGATGCTGCCACCACCACCGATGTGGCGCAGGTCACCACCTCGCATGAGGAGGAGGTGAGAACTGGGACAACGCTTTTCTTTCTCAGTAGCAACTTGTTATTGCTGAAAGACTTGACATTGGGACAATCCTGTTGGACTTGACTTTCCACTGCCAAGTGTCAGTCACACATTTTGGGCATTGGTTGAACCTAGGTTGCAGTTCCTAACTCCTTAGCTCCAGGGTGTCTGCTCTGGTCTGCACCCTGAGCACAGTCTCTGTAAGGTCTCATCCTTCCCAGCCTGTTCCCTGGAGCCCCTTCTGCATAAAGGTTTCAAGGTGAAGTGGGAACAGGCTCTGGCTGACAGAATCCTTGTGGCAGGCTGTGCCAGCTTCTTGTTTTTCAGAAGCCCTTGTACCTCCCTCCCTTATTTCTGAATGGGCACATGACCAAAAAGCAGTTCTCTGTCAGGTGAGTGGAGTACACTGGCCCCAAGGTGTGATCTGACAGTTATGCAACTTGGAGCTGCCTGATTGGGCTCAGATAAGTTGTTCTGAGTCTTTGGTGTTTACATGTCTTCAAAATGTCTTACGTGTCAGCAGTAACTTGATTGCTGGACAGCTTTGAGCTACAGGTTTAAAAATGAGCAGTAGTTACTGTGGCACAAGATCCAGGAGGCTTCTTGGTGCTCCTTTAAACACACCTTTTGCTGAGATCTCACAGATGCAGGTTTGCCATTTCCTTCTCCTTTGTTATCTTTCCTACTCCAACTTTCAGTGTCCTATTAAAGCCGATAGTATTCTGTGCCTGAAAACTGTCATAGCAGTGGCTAAACTGCTATGACTGTTGATTGTAGTACTGAGAAGCTTAAAGCTAAACTACTTCTTGTGTAAGCTTCCTCTAAGTAGCTTCTTTGTAATTTGAAAGGATTTGGATAAATCCTTCACCTGAATATCACTCTTTCAGGAGTCAGAGATTACTTCAGGTGAAAGAGGATCTGATGTAGGATCTGAGCTCATTTTCCTTGAGGAAGAAGATAAGTTTATTGTCCATTGTTCAGATATTAATAATTTTTTCCAGTTCCTTAAGCAGAGGGAGGATAGCCAGAATATTCCTGCTATGTCCTCTCTGGAGCTGTCTCTGTTTTGCTCAAGCTCTTTTCCCATGATGTGTGAGGGATTTTGGCAGGAGGCAGGGAAGTGTTTTTAAAAAGTTGCTGGCTGATCTGACCAGTTACTTAAACCTGTTGCTTGTCTCCTGACAGAAGCTTTCTCCTCCTTCCCTGCCAGGTCCCGGTCTCCTCGGCGCAGGTCCCCTGTTCGCCGGCGATCCCGATCCAGGTCTCCCGGACGAAGGCGCCATCGCAGCCGCTCCAGCTCAAACTCCTCAAGATAAAGCAAAAGGACTGGACAGCTTTTTACTTTTTAACTTAAATCCCAGCAGATGGAATATTGTACCTTTTTTTAATAATGGGTCTGGGTGAGGAGGAGTGAGAGATAATCCTGGCAGTGAAGGCAGCATAAGAGGAGAGACCACCAGTTCCTGGCCCGTAACCTTTACTGTGAGGCTTCTGGATTCCTGGCATTGAATTGAAATTATTTAAAAATAGCTTTGATTTTAAAGGCTGCAAAAACATCTTTTCCAGATGGAGGGAGGGAAGGATGTTTCAGCCTCTCTTTCTCCAGTTAGCACCTGCTGCTTGGTAATTATAAATGCTTAGCACACTGTACAGAGCAGCATGTAAATCTTGAGCTAGTTCAGAACCCCAGTGAATAAGACAGTGAGCCACATACCTTGATCTCCAGGTGCCAGCACAAGATTTTTCAGGGCAGCTGGAGCCCAGACCTGCCTGAGACTTAATTCAGTACAGAATTGTTGCTTTATTCCAGTTCCCCTGGATGGTAAGTTTCCGCATAGTAGGCTCTTCTGTAATGCTTACACCAGGCAATCACCACAGAAACAATGGTCCAGTCCAGTGAGCATGACACTATAGAGAAGAAGCTGGAAATCCTAAGAAATGTTCTGTAGCTGCCCCCTTAAGTGATTTCTTTCACCGTTTCGTTGAGAGTGATGGTAAAAACTTCCTACTCAACCCACAGTGAAACAGTATGAGTGCTTTTACAAGTCCCAAATGAGCGACTGAGCACCAACCCCATGGAAACTGCGAAGCAGAGAGGGAGGCTTGAAGCCAAGATGCTGGCTGGATTAACTAGGGTTCACACAGGAAAAGGCAAAGAATTTACCGCCTGTTGTACAGTCAATACTATACAGATTTTTTGTTTTGTTTTGTATAACTTTGTATGCTTTTGGGCCATGTTGTGTTTGTACTTGTGTAGGACAAGCAGTTACTGAATAAAGCAGTAGGGTTGACAACGGCTGTGGTGTTTCGATACGGCGCGCAGGGTGGGGCTGCGGGGAAGCCCGCGCGGGGCGGGGCGGGGCGGCGCGCGGCCGCGGCCTCTTTAAGGGGATGGTGCTTGTTCTTTCCGTGGGCTGGCGCTGCTCATTGGCTGCCGCGCAGGATGGGCGGGAGCGGAATCGCTGTGTGCTCCTCGCTGCCTGCTCTCCTCAGCGCCATGGCGGCGGCAGCGGCGGCGCCGGGGCCGGGACTCGCTCTGGACCCGGGGCTGGAGCCCGTCGTGCGGGAGGCTCTGGCGGCTTTGGGCCGGGCCGGGGGCGGGGAGGGGTTGGCGGCGGCGCTGGGCGCAGTGCGCTCCGCTCTGGCGGCGGTGGGCGGCCCGGCAGCCCTCGGGGAGCGGGAGCGGACGCTGTTCGGGGCCTTCCTGCGCAGCCTGGCCCGGGCGCCTGGCGCGGCGCGGCCGGAGGGCGTGTGGCAGCGCTGCTTCCTGGAGGGTCCGCCCGACCTTGTCCTCTGCGTCTTGCTGGAGGCCCTCGGCTCCGCGGGGTCAGTACTGCTCTCCGGGGCAGGCAGGTGGGCGGGGATCCGCAGCGCTGACGGGCTGGGGTTCCCCAGGGCTGGTCTCGGCGCGCAGCAGGGATGTCTGCGGGTGCCTTTCAGCTGGGCTGAAGTGCTCGGGGGTACGGAGATACGGGTGAGCGCGGGCAGCCCTTGTCCTGTCCTGAGTTCCACACGATGCTGTGCGTCTCGCAGAGTCACAGAGCTCTTTCAGGCGTGGTTGTTGAAGGTCCTTAATGTTTGGAGCCGAGGAAGCTGCAGATAAAAAGATACTAAGATCGCTTTGATTTTTTTTAATCCATTGTAACAGAGCAGAGGTATTTTAGTGGTGATACTGCAGCAGAAAAGCTGTAGCATGCAAATCTTATTTTTAACCATTTAAAAGAGGCAGGAACTTACAATTACTTTCTTCCAGCTTTGGTCTTGACCCGATGGAGGTAGTTGGGGTCCTGGAGCAGTTCCTGCAGGAGGGCCGGATGTCGGCATTACTGTGGGAGGTCTGTCAGCAGCAGGCACAGGCGGGCTGCCCGGAGCTGCAGGATGCCCTGCTCAACAAGATCGTGTGTTTGCCCGAGCATGTGAGCAATAAACTCGAGGGGAAAAACCCACCAGTGTTCTTCCCACAGAACTATTTCCCTCTCCTGGGTGATGCAGTTCTCCAGGTGCTAGAGAAGATCTCTGACTCTCTGCGGGGTAAGGCTGCAAGGATGACTGTACTGTAAGGTTGTGTTTTCTGAAGAAGTGTTTTGCGCAGAGACCCCACGGCTGCTGCTTGAAATACAGATGATTAGTGTTGCAGAGCCTCATGTTCCTCCTTCAGGCTATCCTAAAAGCATAAAGTCCCAAGAATGAGGAAGACAGCTGAGGCCTTTTAGAATCCACTGAAAGCAGCAATCCTCCAAGCAATTAAACAGCATCGTCAGTTGCTAAAGCTTAGTTATGGTCTTTTGGTGTGTGCTGAAGGCATTGTTTGGGAGATATGAGTGGTACTGAATCAACCAGTGGCATTGCTACCAGTGGCAATCACAAAGTGGGACTGAGCTGCTTTAGCCTTCTACTCATCACTGTAAATAATACTGAATGCTGGTTTGTGCCTGAAGGCAGGTAGTAGAGGGAGAGGGAGACGGTGGTTGAAGAGAAAAACTTAATGTGTTTTCAGAATTCAGCACTTGTGGAAGTCTCTGCACATCCTCCTGAAGATTGGTTGGAGGATGCTGGTGCCATGCTTGTTTAAGCTCATGTCTGTTTTATCCCAGGTGGCTTGGACTGCTCCATCTCTTTTGTTTCTCATGTCCTGGGGAAGGTGTGCATTCATGGAAGGCAAAGTGAGTGTTTTACTATGCTCTTTTGGGGAGGGGTTAGTGTTTTAGTGTATTAGCATGGGAGGATGACTGTGACCAGTGGAAGGAGTGGGAGACCAGTGAGTTAATATGGAGCTGTTCTGAGTTGGGCTCCACAGGCTGCTCAGCTGCGTCTGGTAGATACTGGTGCTTTTCTTCCAGTTTATATGAATGGGACCTGATCTTCTTTAAAAACTGATGGGGAGAGCATCCTCATCAGGGTGAGAAGGGGGATGGGCAGGTTCTCACACTGCTGTTTGGGGTATGACTATTAAATTTTGCCTATTAAATGTCTTTTAGTGCTTTTCATGTCTGAAAATGTGAATACTAGTGTTAGTCCCTGCCCACATGCAATAGTCCTCCTGTGGGAGCAGCTGTTGGTCTGGCATTACTTAGAACTTCAAAGCCACTGAATGCAGTATAATTAACAGGGCTGGGGAAGAAGAAGAAGGAAGATTTTCTGGCTCTGTACTGTGATGAGGAATTCTGGCCAGTTCCTTAGGCTGCTTAGGGTAATTCTTACCGGTCAGTTCTCCAGTTCTTGTTTGAGCATAAACAAAGAAGAGCAACAGAGCTGGGGAAGGGTCTGAAGCACAAGTCTGATGAGGAGCAGCTGGGAGGGGGCTTAGCCTGGAGAAAAGAGGTCTCAGGGCAGAACTTCTCACTCCAAAACTCCCTGACAGAGGGTGTAGCCGGGTGGGGGTCAGACTCTGCTCCCAGGGAACAAGGAACAGGACAAGAGGAAATGGCCTCAAACTGTGCCGAGGACATTTAGATTAGATATTAAGGAAAACTTCTTGGTAGAAAGGGTGGTCAGGCACTGGAACAGGCTGCCCACGGTAGTGATGGAGTCACTAAATCCATGGAGGGATTTAAAAGCCATGTGGATGTGGGATTTGGGGACATGGTTTAGTGTTGGCCTTAGCAATGCCAGGTTATATGGTCTTAGAGAGCTTTCCAACCTAAATGATTCCATGTTTCTAGTAGTATTTCTACTGCAGGAGCAATTTAGAATTGCAAACTGTATGTTGTATATTTTTCATTTTGTGAAGATTTTGAAATTCTCAGGTCAGGGCCAAGTGCTGTTGTACCAGTCCTGCCCATCTGTGGCATTTACTGTTTTCTCCTGTGTTTTAGAGGAAATTCTGGGAGTTTTGGTGCCCCGCCTGACAGACCTCACCAAGTCAGACTGCATCTGGCAGAGGATATGCTGGCGGTTGGTGGAATGTGTGCCAGACCGCTGGATGGGAGCAGTGGTCCTTGGTTTTGTGCAGAGAGCACCCGGGTAAGAACTCTTGCCTTTTCCCTGATCCACAGCAAAGGCAGCAATTGTCACAAATATTGCAGAATCAATCTCTGAAAAGTGTGGTGTTTGTGTAGGTGGTTTTTCTACACTGCCATTTCCTAAAATGCTCAATGCAGTTGATTGTTGCCTCTTAGGGAGAACCTACACCATTTCTTAGGTATCTACATCATGACATGCAGTGGAAAAACAAGTGAAAGCCTTCTTTGCCATTACTGGCTCACTATCTGAGTTTAGAGGTATTCTAGAGACTTGGTTGCAAGTAGCTGCTCTCAGATTTTCCTATGACTAGGAGCAGCATGACAGCAATAATATGGATTCCTGATATTTTGTTGTTGTCTCGTTAGTGCAGATGTCTTGTCCAGATTGCTGGGGAACCTAGTTGTGAAGAACAAGAAGGCTCAGTTTGTGGTGACGCAGAAGATACTGCTCTTGCAGTATGGCCACACGGTGAGGATTCTGTGGGGAACAGCAGTGTAGTAGTGCCAGGTTTTCCTTGGTGCCAGTGTGGTTTTTAGCTGAGCTCTTACTCTTCCTGAGTAAGGTTTAACTCTTCATTCCAAAATGAGCCCTCAGTCTCCCAACATTTGTGCAGCTGTTCATTGACAGCAGAGTGTAACAGAGTGGGAGTGGTGAACAGTAGCTTTGAAATCATGGGATTCGTGTGCTGTCTAAGGGTTAATGGTGATTAGCAGAATTACTGTACTGCTCTGGAACCAAGTGATTATTTGCATAGAGCTTCAGAATTCTGGGGACCTGAAGGCATTTAGTTATTTTAGCATCTGAAAGAGGAGATTGAAACAGCCAAGATCCACCCTCGGGGATGAGAATTAGATCAAAGACATAAGACAAGGACCATTGTGTTTCTTCCTGTGCACCTAAGTTTGTCACAGGGTGTTAGGAATTGTACTGTGGCTTGAGATGCTGTTGTGAGAGATGTTTTTTAGACTTCATAAATTCTGTATTTGCCTGGGACTGTGCTGGTTTTGTTGGTAAAATACTGTACAGTAGTTCTGTCATGGCTTTCCATGTATTTCATCAGCAACCGCATATGTGTGCTTGCTTGTTTTTTACAATTTGTTTACTTTTCTATCTCTGAATGTTGTCAACCAGTCCTTCAGAGTGAAGTTCAGTGTAGTAAATAAAAACAGACACTTGTCATTGCTGGATGACAGCTTTATGTCCAGTTGAAGCAGGAGTTGTGGTTTTCCTTTGCAGACGGCAGTGCTGCAGAACCTCCTTGGCTATCTGTCCCTGGACGGCCTCCGGCGCACCTTGTTGCTCAGAGTAAGGTTCACTGAGTCGCTGATGAGGTGTCTGTCTAGTGGGGAACACTCTGCTCTGTGTGTGTCTGGGGGTGCACAATTTTGGTGCTTCTCTCAGACTTTCTGGTGGCTGCTCATGAGAGTGAGGGAAGCCCAACCATATCACAAGTGAACTGTGATAAATGAATTAAAGTTTTCTGCACTGCTGGCATTTTCATATCTAATTGGTAAATTATCTTCCAAATAGCAAAACTAGTGATGCTCAGGTTCTGACAAATGTCCCGTGTCCTCTGTCCTTCTCAGCTTCCTCAGTTACCTTGTTTATGTGGCTGGGCACATGGCAACAAGGAATCAACTTGGTGGACAGCTGTCTGTTTACCAAACGGTTGATGTTTCGGAATCTATATCATGCACATTTTCCTCAGTGGGGATGGCAGATGTTTTGCCTAAGTCAGCAGTGTGATGAAACTTCTACAGAATCTGTATATCTGGAAATCCCTACCATTTTGTCAAATTATTATTTTTCCCACTGTTTACGTGTTCTAAAATGATCTGGAAGTACTGACAGTTATCTAAAATTGGACTAAACACGCATAAAACCTTATAATATCATGTTTTTTTTGATAATAATACATATTGCTTTGCATATGGTATTTATTAAGGAGAAATAAACATCACTTTTAAATTTAAAAGCCCATTATATTTAACAGTATCTTAAGTGAAAGTGCAGTTCTTGGATGGTCAAACACTGTGTGTTTTGGTCCCCAAAATACAAAATTTGTCTTTTTTTACTTGCTTTATAGGGAGAGTAAAAATGTGCTTCAAAAAATACCTCTGTATAGAACAGATCCATTTCAGGCCAAACTGAGTTGTCTGTTTTAGGTGCTGCAGGAGCTGTTGGAGATCTGGAGCAGCAGCAGTGCTGTGAAACACTCCCCAGCTGAGCAGCAGCTGTACATTAGCAAGGCCATCCTCATCTGCCTCTCTCACCTGAAGGAGCCTGAAATTGAAAGCTGCAGACAAGGTGAGACTATGTGAGAAGCAGGGCTTAGATTTGTTTAGCAGAGAGTCTTACTATGAGTAGAAGAATATCTTGTTTTGATCTGTGGATAAGCAGAATTGTCCGATTTTCACCTTGGCAGATGGGGTACCCTGCTGGAATCCTCTTTAGCATTGATATGATAGAATTCCAAGTGCATAACTTTAGGTTATGGAGTTGAAGAGGGCCTATCTTTGCCTTAAGGTTCTTACCTGAGCAGTGGTTTAAAACCTCTGAAGTTTTGTCACAGGAAAACAAGGACTGACTCTTTGACTAGTGAGAGGAAGGGTGTGATTTGTAATTTATATGCTTACCCTTAAAACGTGGGTGCAGCTCCAGAGAGGCAGAGAAAGTATCTGGGGGTAAAAAGCTGTTAGCTTGGTGTCTGACAGTCCATGGGCATTCCTCAGTGTGAAGTGAGCAGGTTAGTCACTGGCATGGACCTCCAGTTCTGTGCTCACACTGGGGTCCTGGCCTAACATCTGTTTCTGTTGCAGTTAAAAAAAATTAAATCTATATAGTGTCCAGAATTACTTCTCTGTGTGTGTGTGTGACTTATGGGGGATGGGAAGGTTCACTTCAAGACTTGCTCATCTGTTTATTCTAGAATTAATTGTTCTTTAAGTGAGTAAATGACCTGATAAGTATTACCAGCTCTGTAGTTTTAAAGTCAGTTTTTTGTCTGACAGCTGTTGAAAAGATAAGCTTTCTGAGATGAAGGAGGTCAGTCAAACAGCAGCAAGCTTGCCTGATGTAGCTGGCAACCAGTATTCCCTGAGGGCTGAGAAATGCTTGTATTATCTGCCTGTTTGTACTTATCCAAAGTTAGGCAAATATCTGTCTCTATGTGATTGTTGTACTGGTCAGAACTTGTAATGTCCACAAAACATGACATTTATTTAAGTGCCTCTGAAGTGCTCTAAAACCAAACTAAAATTGACTTGACTTACTATCCTTTTTTGTTTCAGTGAAAAACAAAATATTGCAAATTTAGAAAATATTGTAATGTTTTGTTGACTTTGTACCTCGTGGAAGGGTGTGGGTTTGATGTGCTGGTGCTAAAGGCCAGCACTGACACTGCAGGGAGGGAAGCCAGAGTTCAGGGACCCTTTCTGTTATTGTTTGGTGAGTGGGTAAAGCTGCCTTCAGGGAAGCACATAAAGATGGGTGTTTGTTTCTGTCACTGTTTGAGAGTTTCAAACATGCATTTTTTGCTGGTTGGTTGTTTCAGAGCTTCTAATGAGCATGATGGAGGGCATGAAATGCCACTTGGACAGCAGTCTGCCACAATTACGGCGTCTGGGCATGGTGGTGGCAGAGAGCATCAGCTTGAAAATAAACACTGAGGGGCCTGTCCTGAAGTTTGAGGTGAAGGTTTCAGTGAAATTTATGATTGGTGTGCTGGGCTTAGAAGAAGTAAAAGATTTAATCCAGATGATCCAGGCCATTATAGCACTTTTTTATCTGGAAATAAGGAGAGGCAGTCACACCTTCAAAAAGAGAGAATCTCTTTAAAAAAATAATTGTATGTAATGGTTATGTGGCTGAGAGTTACCTCAGGAGTGCAATCTGCTGGCAGAGGTTAGGATAAACTTGGTGATTAAAGTTTATGGTATTGCATGAGGGAATGAGAATCTGATTTGTGGGAGTTGAGAGGGAGCTTCAAACCTAAAGCAGTGGTGAGCATTCAGTAGTGGGAATGCTGACATAGTGGGAAGACCTGTTCTGAGCTGGGATCTTCAAGACTGACATGGAGATATTTGCTCTGCTCTTTCCAGTAGAATTTCTGTAACTTACCTAATTAAATCACATTAATTCTTTAAAAGCCTGCCACATGCCTCCTGTCACATTGCCATTTATTAAATATTTGAAAGATGGAAATAACATTCAGACAAGGTGTCATCAGGTACTACTCATAAATACAAGGACAGATTACAGCTGCCTGCTGGTGTCAGCACAGGAGTTGAAACAGGATTGGTGAGGGTTCATCTGCTCATGATTTAGTCCATGGGCAGTAGAAGGGTGAAATGTTGAATGCTGGGCATATTTGCAGTAAGTAATAGACTGCAGCAACAGTTATTTTGAATGTCTAGTATGAAGAAGATGATGAAACAAGAGAATTGAAGTCCCTTCTGGTGCAGACTCCATCACTCTATGTTGTCCCCAGCCTTCCAGATGATGAGTAAGTTATTGCTACTATTCATGCCATCTTTTTGCCCTTCCTCATGCCTTTTTCCCATTACACACAAAAACTATGTATAGTATTCAAGATGCTTTATTTATTCCTAAACATCATAATGCACCACCTTCTTACAGAGTGATTTAATTACATTCATAATTCAATTGCTATTGTGTATTAAAATTGCCTGTTGGTAGCTGTATGTGGTGAAACTGTGGTGTAGGGGTCTTGTGTGCCCTTGGGTAGAATGAAATGGGCATTTCTGTTTGCTTCTTGGAAATCTGCTGTATGCCCGGAGCCCTTTCACCCATGACAAAAACCTACTATGTCTGTCACTCTGAAGACTGGCTCTTCAGTGCACTTAACTTCCAGAGCATCTGCTGGGGCTCTTTGAAGCACTGTTTGATCAGCAGAAGAGTGAAGCACTTTCTGTTATTAGCAGTTGAAGCTGTCCAGTGCTCCAGGGAAGTACAAAAGATTTATTGCTTCCATTTTAGGGGCATGATCAGCATGGGCAGCTGTTAGAGACAGCTTTTGAGAATCAGAGACATGAAAAGACAGTGCCAAAGTCCACAGAAATAGGTAGAGACAGAAAATTATTCTCAATTGTTGTATTCATCCTATCCAAGACTTAGCAATGGTTAAAAATGGGGGTTTTTTTCCCATTTTGAAGAGTCATGGCATGGTTTGGATTGCAAGGGACCTTAAAGCTCCTTCCATTTCACACCCTGCCATGGGCAGGGACACCTTTTATTAAGACGGGGTTGCTCCAAGCCCTGTCTATCCTGGCCTTGAACTTCCAGGGATGGGGCAGCCGCAGCTTATGCTAGGGCCTCACCACCATCACTGGGAAGAATTTCTTCCTAATATCCAATATAATCCTACTCTCAATTCAGTTTCATTCACAGTTTCAAATTTGGTGCAAGTCAGTGTGATCTGGTTATTGGAGTCTTTCTTTAGCAGTCTCAGGTATTGTGCAGGGGAACACAGAAAATTAGCCAGGTAATTTTTTTTTATCCATTGGTCTTCTGTTAGAAGATTCTGCTTTTCTCCCCTCACTCCATTTTCCTTCGCAGTACTTTGTTCTTTGTCAGCCAAGCTGGGTGTCAAACTGCAGCAGGAATAATTATTAGTGGTTGTTATTTAGGCAGTAAGGGTTGGTAGGGTGGGTAGTTTCTTCCTTGTAAGAACTATTACTATATCCATTTTAAAACCTGTTCCTCACAGCAGGAGTGGGAAAGCAAGTGCTGCACTGCCATTGGTACCAGAGAGTAATGAGAAACCCCATACAGCAGCCCCTGTGATGCCAGATGAGGAGTCAGATGCTGAGCTTGACAGGTATGGGACAATAAACAGGGAGGAAATGGAAAATAAATGGCAGATGTGGGGGAACAGTATCTGTCAGTTGCCTGCATTTCTTGGCAATTGTGATTTCTGACCTTGTTTGGCTGCATGGTTTGCAGCAGAGCAGGGCTTTGCATAGGAAATTTCACTAGTCAATAAATCAGGCAAGGCCTGCATTGTGTGTAGAACACTGTATTTGTTCCGTTTGACTTAGATATATATTTCCTGGAAATTTACCCATTTTAATAGTGGACCTGCTTTATTCTGTCACTATATATATATATATATATGTTAATATGTATATATAAAAAATGAAATCTCAACAGTCAGTTTCTAGTCTCTTGGTCAGCTAACTCCTTCCTGTACTTCACCAGGAGATTCAGTTCCAGATCTGGTCAGAGAACTGCTCTTTCCCTAGAACTCCCAAGGATCCCTCTCAGGCTGGGCTTCAGCAGTGCTGCTGAGTGATACAGGAGTGACATGGTTATGACAGTGTATGCGCTGGTTCCTTCTCTTTGTGTGGCTATCTGGGGAAAGCAAGAACATCTGCAACCCATAAACTAACCCCTGCCTTTATTTCTTTTAGTGATGATGACTTCATCCCTTATGACATGTCTGAGGATAAAGAGCTAAAAATCAAGGCTCCTGTGTATATCCGAGATTGTATTGAAGGTAGGAGATTTTGGGCTGAGTCTTTATCTGTTTCTTACTGAGCTTGGGAGAGTGAACTCTGTGTAGGTTTGTTTTTTCTGATCTAATTTGAAGAAGATATAGAATTTTTGAGTAATTTCAGTTTAGTTCCTAATGTTGGTCATGCTGAGTGTCTGTACCAAGACAAATGATTGGCAGAAGGAATTTTGGGTATATAGCCAAACACAGCTGTTCTATTAATAAACTTTTGTTTGTCTTTTGATTTCAGTTCTGACTGGATCAAGATCTGAAGATGTGGACAAATGGGAAGCTACAGTCAAGACCCTTGAGAGCTTGGTTCGGAAGAATCCAGCAGCAACAAGAGAGGTATTATGATCTAGGTTACAAGAGGGCTGTCGTATTAGAGGGCCTATCACTTTGCTGTCATGAGGAGACCCAGGTTAATGTGTAGCTGGGTTAAAGGTACACATTCACAAGCTTTCAGCGTGGAAGTAGAAGGAAATAGTTGCCTTGAAGGTGAGGCTATAGAGCACAGTGGAACAGAGAAGCAGCAAAAGTGCTGGCAGCACCTTGCTGTCTCGCAGCACCAGTGCTCAAAATGAAACATCCTACAAGTACTGCTTGCCAGTGTGAGGAAGCTCCATGCTTTGTGCTGTGCTGGAAGAATGTGGTGGTGTGTTTTTAGCTTTTATATGTTTTTAGTA
>VZSR01002741.1:308841-334855 GCA_013398615.1 Brachypodius melanocephalos | reverse complement strand
CAACTAGCGTCAGGGCAAGCTGGTTAGCGGAGAAAAGGGGCCCACAGCACCCTACAGAAGAACACTAGAAATGCAGATTACAGAGCAGCCATTTGGGATTTTGAATTG
This sequence comes from Brachypodius melanocephalos, assembly GCA_013398615.1. NCBI lineage: Eukaryota > Metazoa > Chordata > Aves > Passeriformes > Pycnonotidae > Brachypodius > Brachypodius melanocephalos. Next base: position 334,747 of record VZSR01002741.1, on the reverse strand, counting down.
AAATTCAATTTAATTGTTATTCCCCAATGGAAATGGGGGCAAAATCAAATTAATTTTCCCTATTTGCTTGTACAAACATAATGTCTTGTGGAAGGAGTAGTTGGATTGTTCTGGTCAAGATGAAAAGCTCAGGGGAGAGGAACCTGGGACAAGGTCACTATGCAAACAGTGCTTGCCACTACCTCCTAGTGAACACCCGAAAGTGTCAGAGACACCAGCTGAGAAAGAGAAGGGCTGTGGTACTGTACCCTTTAACCCATCCGTTACAGTGACCATTCTATGGAAATGATACCACATGATGCTACCACTTCTCCAGAAAGCCGAAGTGAAATGTGGGCAGAGAATTGGCAGATGGAGGATCTGTTTAGGGTTTTGAGAAATGAGGCTTAATGTGTTTTCTCTCCCTCCTAAGGAATGGACACATTGCCTTCTTATCCTTAAAATACGTCCTTGTCTTTGTTTAAACATTAGAAGTAGTGCATAATTCCTATGAAGAAAAAACCCAAACACCATCAGAGTTTTGATTCCTTTTTTCATATTTTGATCAGGTTAGTGTGGAACTGGCAAAAATATTATTGCATCTGGAGGAGAAGACCTGCATTGAAGGCTTTGTGGAGCTTCGTCAAAGAGCTCAAGTAGCTGTTTTAACCACAGACCCAATACCTGTGAGTTCCTCCTGCTATTCTCCTTTCTCCAGTTTCGGCACAGGCTAAAATTGAAGCATCTGAAGTCTCTTTCTCATTTGATAGAGGGAGCTAGCTGTCAGTGTGGTAGAACAGGTAGTTCAGGTCTAACAATATTTGTGCTCCTGAAGAGTCTGCAAGGAATGATTGAACCAGTAGGAAAAAGAAAACCCTGTCAGACTGGAGGAACTATTTGGAGGCTGTTGGTTTGAGTGTACCTTACAGGGCAGATCAGATAAGGACTTGTTGTACTGAAGGGTTTCACGTAGAGGGAAGCTGAGGCACAAAGAGCTTCTACAGAGAAAGACCTGACTGGTGAGTGTAATCAGGGAATCACAGACTGGTTTGGGTGGGAAAGGATCTTCAAAGCCCATCTCAATCCAACTCTGTCATGGGCAGGGACACCTTCCACTATCTCAGGGCATTCCAAGCCCCAGTGTACAACCTGGCCTTGGACACTGCCAGGGATCCAGGGGCAGCCACAGCTTCTCTGGGCACCCACCCTCACAGGGAAGAGTTTCTTCCTAATATCCAATCTACATCTATCCTCTTCCAGTTTAACACCTTTATCCTTCATGCTAACCTCCCTCCATCTTTCCTGTAATGCTCTTTAAGTTCTGAAAGGCCACAGTGAGGTCTCCTAGCTGCGGTGGTAGTTGTTTGGGTACCTCTGCATAGGAGGGAGAGAAGAATGATGCAGTCTCATCTGTCATTTAATTCTTTTGGGAGAATCTAAATTTCCCATTTACACTGCATGTTTTTCCCTTTTCTTGGAGGCTTGCTGTTACCTAACAGGAAGCAGAACCTGTGAAATTAAATGCTTCTAGAGTTAATGGGAAGGCTGTTTCTATCCTGGGTCTGTGTTCATTGTATGCTGATTTTTCTCTACAGGTTGCAAAGTACTTGACCTCCCAGTTCTACTCTCTGAATTACAGTCTCTGTCAGCGCATGGACATCCTTGATGTGAGTGCTCTCACTTCCCACTTTCCTTCTGTCTGTTGCACCAATGCTGAGGTGTAATGCGATTACCTTTTATTCCTCATGGGAGAAGGCAGAGACATGGGAATCTCTTACATTACTATTTGTGTCTGGCATTCCTGTCTTGTTCCTAACCCTGCTACACTCCATCACACAGGGATCCCTCCCCACAGAATGCAGAGCATGTGTTGGGCATTTGCCTGGGAAAAGCGACTGTTTACTTTCACATCATCAATCTGTTTTATCTTCCCTTTCTGAAGGGACAACGATCTGTCTGTGACGCCTTCCACACTTGTGTCTGAAGAAGTAGCCACTGCTCTGTTTCAGGGCTAAGTGACCACATGCTTGGTCAGTACCTCAGAGCCAGGTGGCTGTTGGAGGTCAATTTCCTGCTGTTCTTCACTCTAAAACTGCTGTGCCTTTCTGCCTTGTTGCTCCTGTCAGTTTAGATGCAGGTGATGCTGTTGTTGTTCCCTAGGGATTACCCATTTTTAACTGAAACTCTCTCTGTTTTATCTAGGTATTGGTTTTGGCAGCTCAGGAACTGTCCTGTCCCAAATTCCATGGGAAGATCAAGCATTCTGGTGCCCAAAAGCCTTGTATCCAGCTCCTTCGGGGAAGTGACAGCTCTAAGGACTGGAGAAGAATTGTTGATGAGAGGATCAAAAGCAAGACTCGGAGATTTGATATGGTGAGACCAGAAGCAAACTAATGTTAAATCTGCCAAAAATAGGGACACCTGGAGTTTCTGTAAGTTTTGTCTGGAAAGAGCAACATACCTGTGGAAGTGGACCCCATCCGAAGGAAAGTCAGATAAATATATATTTGAAGTTACGGAGTCTTGAGTTTTTTGGTGCAGAGTACCAACTCTCCCAACAGGGAGAGGAAGATAAACCTGCAATTCCTTACCTAGCTTTGAGGGATAATTGTTCTGTGCTTGTTCTGAGCCTGTGTGGCCACTACAGGGAGCTGTGACTGCTCCTCACAGATCCCAGGGCCTCCATCAGACCAGCTACCTCTGGACTACACTGTCTCAGCCTTCATATTTTCCTGGGAGATAAATTGATGCCAGTTTCCTAGTTTCCAGAATTCCCCTGTAGTTCAGCCTGCAGAGTTTACCTTCCTTTATCCCTTGCATGTTCTTGTTCCTTATATCTAACTGAGCAGTACTGAGACGTATGGTATTGAAATGTTTAGATGTGGAGAAGATCCAAAGTTGGAAGAGAGCGATCCAGTCAGGAAACTGGTAGCCGTAGGTGTACAAGCAGTGGTTGACAATGGGCTGGCTGCAAGGAATCTGTAGTCTTGATACTGTCCAGTGAAGTGGAAGACCTGGGTGCTGTATCTTGTGCCAAGACCTTATTTTTCTCTTGGACAGGGTCAGTCTCGTGTGGAACTGGCTTCCCGCCCAAACGAGTTCAATTCTGTTGCTGGGTATTTCTTTTTCCCATTGATTCAGCACTTTGACAGGTGAGCGTGAACACCTTAGGATGTGGGATGGGGGCATGGCAACTGCCAGAGTGAACCTTTCTGCTTGTCCTGCTTGCCTCAGAGCAGCAGGCTACACAGCCCAGGAGCTGTGCAGGAGCCCAGTGACACCACACTAACACTTGGGTCCTTCACAAAGCTTGGGGAGGAGAAGGTTGTGGTCTCTTGGATTTACCCTCTGAAGTCTTGTGTGGCAGCAATATGTAGGACCCTGCAGAAGTGAGGATTCATCAGCAGGCACACAAGCAAGCAATTCTGGCACTACCAGAATAGGTAAACACAACACACGAGTTGTCTTGGCTGAGCCTCTACTGTGAGAGGTTCACGCAAACCACAGAGCTCAGACTGCAATCTTGAGCCAAAGTTAACTGTCTCAAGCTGGGCCTATCACCTGCACTGATTTTGGAGGCCACAATATAGGACACAGGACACACTTTATTGTCAGTTGCTTACCTCTTTATGAACCTAAGGAAGGCTGAGTAATCAGTTCCATGATAACAAAGATTATTGTAATACCAGTTGTAATGATATGGCAGTGAAGGCAGCTTTTGCCTGTAGGTCTTTCCAAGTAAAGACTGTTGGTGGAATATGTGATACCTGCTGTACAAGTAGAGGATAGTGCTCTGGGAGATAAGATGAGAGCAAACAGCTCTGATCTCTGTTAACCTGGTAGTGCTTGTATAATGACTGTCGTTGTAGGGATTTTGGCTTTTGGGGACAATTCCCCCTGCATAACCTCCTGACTGTTCCAAAGAGGTACTGATCAGCCTTCTCACCGCTACACAACTCTGTGTCTTGCACTTGCAGGCCTTTAACAACATTTGATCTTCTGGGGGAAGATCACTTAGTCCTTGGAAGACTGGTCCACACTTTAGCAATCCTGATGTATCTGGCTGTCAACACTGTGGTAAGGAAAGGAAGAGAGTAGGGGTGTCTTCCAGCCTGGGAACTTGAGGTGCTTTCTGGAACAGCTGTGTGCTTCAGGGCCTGCTGCACTGAGACTGGCAGCAAGTTGGAGTTGAGTGGGCTGGGAAGTTGTGAAATGGGCTGGGAAGAACTGGTCAGAAAAGAGAGATGGGATTCAAGCCACCCCTGCACTATCTATTGCTTCTTGTTGACTTCTTGGGGCAGTTGGGCACATTATTTCACTTTACTGCTCAAGTTTCCCTATCTGTAAAATAAATTCAGTTGTAGCACTGATCTTAACAAAACCTTTGTTCAAACATTTGGGCAACACTCCAGGCACATCATGTGATTGTTGGGGTGTCCTGTGCAGGGCAAGAGTTGGATTTGTGACACTTGTGGGTCCCTCCCAGCTCAGGACATAGTGTGATTCAATGAGCAGTATGTCTCGAGGCTCACCTCTACATGGAAGTGTGGATGATGTTCAGTGGTGCTGTCACAATCCTCTTTTGCAGACGGTGACAGCAATGGGAAAGGCACTGCTGGAGTTTGTTTGGGCGCTGCGTTTCCACACGGACTCGTGAGTTACCATGGTTGCATGCTCTCATTTTTAAAGATCAACTGTGAGCCAGCCTGCAGTCATGGTTTGTCTTTGTTCAAGATGAGCATCTGGCTCAGAGAGTCAGTGACTTTGTGCTCTTCTCCAGCTGTGTGTCCTTAGGACTGAGTTTAATGCCAGCCCAACATATGAACTTGGCTGGTGTCTTCTAGTGTGGCAGTAGAGCTATTACCTATAGAAAGGTTGACAAATTTCCTGATCACCTGTTTATGTGATAGTTTCATCTGTGTTTACTCAGGGAGCTCAGAAAACTTTAGAATAAATTCCAGCATTCAGTCTTGGAAAGTAATTAAGACATGTAGCCAAAAGTCTGTAAACATCCAGTTTCTGTTTTGCTCTCAGATGTGTCCAGGACTCTGAATTGTGCTAGACTCCTGTGTACAGCTTGGCAGGAGCTCTGTATATGGGGCACACTGCAAGATTACACCCCTAAGCAGGAGGAATATGGCAAATGTCATCATGCCATTTGAAACTGGAGAGCCCCTGAGGTGAGGAAATCAGTGCAGAGCATAAAGCTGCAGGCTCTTAACCAGTGCAGTCCTTCTCCACAGGTACGTGCGCCAGGGCCTTTTGTCCTGTATCTCCTCCCTGCTCCTCAGTGTCCCAACGGAACAGATTCTGGCAGACATGACAGAGGAGCTGTTGGAGACTCAGTCCTGGCTGGGAGGTAAGACATGGCGGGGTGTATCAGTGCTTTTCTGGTTAGTGGTGCGGTCTTTGTGCAGCATTTCTTTAATTGTGATGGCAGCAGTGATGTGCATTGTGCACTGGAGATCTGCATGATCAGAAAGCAGAGCACCACACGTGCTCTAAGCATGCAGCACTGGGGTACCTGGGGCATAAGCCAAGAGCTGGGTATGGCATTACAAACTGTGACTGTCCTCAAACGCCATCCAGAAAAATCCCCAGACATAGTCTGTGCCCCCTTTCTCTCTCTGAGCAGCCAATCATCCACCTCATGAAGCTGCAGGAAGTGTTGTCACGTTGCCTGTTACACCCAGGCAGTGACTTTGGCCAGCAGTAACACACAAAGCTTGTACAGCCGGTTTACACCATGTGCTCATGAGGGGGCTGTTGTTAGAGCTAAAAACGGGAGGAAGAACAGCATGGCCTAGTCTCTGGTTTCCTATTGTCAATGGGGAAAAAAAAGCTATGAAAGACAGCAAATTACTTTGAATGCTGTACCCAGCACACCTTATGTCAACACAAACTGTGTCTGTGGGTTCTGGCAGGCTGGAGCTGCACAGATCAGTGCTCAGGTACTGCAGTGAGCTGAAGGGAAAAGAACTAATGCTGAAGCCTTCACAGTATTCTGAGGGGTGATTCTTGTGATTCCCTGGTCTGGTTTCCATTACCATTCTCACTCTCAGTGAGTCGCTTCCTACAGGGAGCAAGCAGGAAGCAACACTGACCCAGCTGCCCTCTGATCCTGGTGGGCTGGGGTGCTCTGTGCCCTTTGAGAGGAAGGGAGCTGCCATGTGGGGCCGAAGACTTCACTTTTCCCATGACACGATGTGCTCTCAGGAATCTGCTTGTCTCTGTATTTAACACTGCTGTTACCAAGTAAAGCCTTTCAGGAATGTATTTCTGAGCATGAAGGTTTGCGTAATCTGTTTTCAGTGAGTTATTTTGGGGAGGAGTAGGAGGATGACCAAGATAGTAGCATCTTCCCATGCTTGCAGGTAGTGTAATAGCCCTGTCTTTTCATCTAGTGCTTTTGCACGAAAGCTGTATGGTTATTCCTGGTAGGAATGAGAGCAGGGTAAGATAACTGTTGTGGGTATACCAGAGAAAGGAAAACTGCTGTAGGAGTCGTTCAGAAGCCTTAAAGAATTCAGCTTCACATATGGTCAGGTGCAATTTAAGTGCAGTTTAAAGGGCTTCTATAGCTGCTTTGTGAAACACACCAGCTCCTTGGGCTGTGCCTTAGCTATTTATTGTAAGGCTGTTGGGGAAACAGTTGCACAGGGAGGTACTGGGCCCTCCTTGCTGCTCTGACAGGTCAAGTATAGTACTGGAGACCTGCTTCTGTGACTGAATCACGGGTCTGAGGTCATGAACTTGGCAGTTGGTTCGTGACTCTACAGACAAGATCTGCAAGAGGTGTCATGTATTAGCTCTGCTGTAGCTGGGAATGACAAGCTGTCCTGCATGAGAGCCTTGACTACTAGGCCTTTTAGCCACTCTGGGTTTCAGCTTAAAGCATATGTGTTTCTCCTGCCATGGATGAAGCACAGTGATGAGCAGTGGGATTAGAAATGCTATACATGAAGTGCTTGGTAGAAATCCACAGACCTCTTTCAGTTTGTTGTTACACCAGGACCACTGCAAACTGCTGTAGTGTGGCCTATGGCTGAGTGTTGGTCCTTCAGCCTGTTGGCTGCAGCCCTGGCACTGTCTGCTTACTGGATGCTTTGGGACATATCAGCTACGGAGAGAGGCGAGAATCTGCTTTGGACTTGTCCATCATTGCCCTTATTTGTCAAGCTGCACATGCTGTTGAGCAGCCTGAGCCTTCCCAAGGGAGAGAGGGAATACACTTGTAAGTGCTTCTAGGAAATGATCCCTTTGATTCCTCAGCAGCTGCCTTTGAGGGAATTCCCCACTCCTTGCAAGTGCTGTGCAACTATGTCATGGGTAAGTGTGGTTTATGTCAGGAGCAACAGGACACTCTGGTGCCTTGTGCCTCCCATTCAGTGCCAGCAGTGCTAGGTCCATGCTCATGGAACAGAAACAGCACCAACAGCACTCTGAGCTTTTGAGCTTGTTCCAGTCTGCCTTGTACCCTCCCTTTTTGCCTTCCGCAGAGGGAGCATGAAAGCACTAGGGTGCAGCTCTCCCTGCATTATAAATAGCCCTGCTCCAGTGACATGAGTCATGTGTTTGGGCTGACAGTGCCAGGCTCCCAGCACACTGCTTGTGCGTACAGGATATCCTCACACAGGCTCCCTGCTCTTCCAGGCTCCCCTGCTCAGACATCCTGCATCCATCCTGGTTGTTACTTTGCAGGCCCATTAAGGGCCCCTGGAATAACAGCTGCTGGGAACAGCCTCATGCTGTGGGAAGTGTGGAACTCATTTATCAGAATATTGGTCTCTCAGAGTGGAGAATATACTGAACCTTGGGGCCTGTCTCCTTCTTTCCCCATTGGAATGGCATCATGACCCCAGATTCAGGAAGGAGCACTGACCATTTTAGATTGCAAGAATGGCAGAGTGGAGACTTTAGACTTTGGAGAGAGTGAATTTCTAACTGCAGACTTCACTCACACTAGTAGCTCAGCTGTACAAAACTTCTGTGTAGCTCAAGGTGACAATAACAAATTCTGGCACAGAGATTATCCCATGGGGTTCAAGGTCAGACAGTTTCTATAGTGTTTCAGACTACCTGACTGTTTCTCCTGCAAGACTGGAGCACTACACCATGTGGCAGGTAGGGCTTGGCTGAACTCATGCTGCTTTACATGATGAAGTTTGTGCATCTCTGCCTTCCAGTCTAATGCAGTTCCTGCAAGTGCTGATGTCCAGCCCAGCCATAGGTGCAAACACTGTTGTTTAGTTCTGTGATTGTTAGTAAAACTGTGAGAAATAAGGGTTAAGGGCACTTTTTCCCATTCTCCAATTAACAATGGCTGCTTCTTTTGCAGATGTGATGGAGAAAGACCCTGATGGGGACTGCAGAAGGCTGGCCCTGCAGAACTTGCTGCTAATGGAGAACCTGAAAAAGAAACTTGAAGTTGTTCCTTCCTAGATGAAGGGTAACAGAAATGACCTTTACCTTGTGCTCTGGCCAGCTGGATGTATTCAGGCATTGCTGGGGCCTCTTCAGGAGTCACCTGGCTGGAGGAGAGGAAGACGGGGGAAGGGTACTGAGCTGTAAGCCAGCAAGCCTGACTTGACATCTGGACTTTGTAGTGGAGGCCAATTGAGTGAGCTCTGAGTATCCGGTACAGCATGTACTGATGCAGGAAGGTAGGCGAGCGCTGCCATCCTCCCGCACCCCCAGCCCCCACCCCAGCTATTTATAACCTTGGCAGGTCTGAGCACTCAGCTAAAAATACAGGGAAGATCTCACAGAGCCTTCTTGTCAGAAAAACAGGAGGGCTGCAGAGGGCCACTTGTCACTATGACCTGCCCCTTATGAAGGCTCCCATGTCCCTGAGCAGTGGGAGTTTGGGGGACCAGCTGTTGGACTGCTGCTGGAAGGAGTGGCATGGTGGAAGGAATGGCACTGCTGATGGGATGCAAGCACTGGATAGCTATACTGAAGTGTTGAAAGTGTGCCAGACTTTAAAGGCCTGAGCTAGAGCTGGGCTGTGGTTAGGAAGGAATAAGACAGGGAATTCTTTTTGTATAATCTTAGTACAGAAGTATGTTTCTACTTAAGAATAAGTTCAGATTTTGACCTTAAAATCTCCCCAGCCCTTCTTCCCTGGAAGTAATTTAGAAACTTTATGTTCACCCCAAGTTTTGAAGCAAGTCGCAAAACACAAAAAAGAAAAATCATTCTAAGTGTCAGGGCTGGTTGGTAAGAAACGTGAGTGACCTGATAACTACCTTTTGGCAGGGCAGGGTGACAGGCAGAGAGGTGAGCAGAACCTTCGTTGTTACATTGAGCTTAACTTCTCTCAGTCCTGCTTGTGCCAGGGAGGAAATTTGCCTCCAAAAATCTCACTGGTACAGAGTGGCTTGATGTAACTGGTCTTTGGAGAAGGAGCTTCACACTAAGAAGGAAGCTTCAGTCGCTCGGAGTGACCCAGCTTGAGCAGAGGTTGGACCAAGGGGCATCCAGGATCCCTTCCAACCCAGGCATTCTGTGACTCTGAGGTTTACCCCAGATGTCTGTAAGTTGTTGCTCTACCCCACATGACCCTCTGAGGTATTTAAATGTAGAAGCTTTTGTTGGGAAAACTCTGCTTTCAGCCTGCAGGAGTGTGTAGTTTGACTTTTAACCAAGCTCCTACTCAAATGGGATGGGAATTGTTTTCAGAAGGTCTCACTTCTATGTAATCACAGATCTGCACCTTAGCAGATCAGTTGTACTTGAAATGCAACTCACAGTTTCCACCTCAGTTATTCAGCTCTTTGTACTGAGAAAAAACTGAAGTTACAATGTGCAGTTCTTACTGGTCTTTTCTGCCTCAAATTTATTAAAATACTAAAACCAACTTTCTAACAGGCTGTACATGTGAATTGCTGTATGCTGTGCTTGAGAGAACATATTAACTCTAATACTGTTGCTTCTACAGTCAGGCAGGAAAAACAAATTTCTTGGTAATAACCAAAAAGCTCTGTGGCAACAGCATGTGACCGATCTGGGCCCCCTAATGAGGATGGAATAAATGAGCTGACAATAAAGTCAGCTTTGCATTTGGTAAGTGCTCATGGTCAGGGGTCCTCCACTTCATCAGCCACTTCTTCCTCCTCCCTGTTGTCCATGCTGCTGTGGCCAGCATGTGCTGGGGCCAGCGCTTGGCTCATGGGAATGTCAGCTCCTTGGTACACGGCCTCCATGGTCTGTGGGGATACATAGTAGCTCAGGTTCGAGGCTGGAATTCTTTTCTGCATCTCTTCCAGGTAGTGGTAAGCCTAAAGTAATGCAGAGATCACTGTCAGAGGGTACACTGCTACAGGGGTCCCAGTAAACTATTTCTTGTCCTTTGCACATTAAAAGTGAAGTTCATCAGCACAGGTGGAGGAACTCACACTTGGCCACCCTCATGTTTCATTGGAGCAGCAGGCACTGGACCTGTTCAGGGAGCATGTGGCACATCTGCCCTGAAGGAGTGAATCACTATTTCCTCAAATAACTGCCATTTTTACAGTTTTCTTCTCTGGCCAGGTGGCAAACACATGGTGATGGTATTACTGCAGCACGCACCCAGACCGACCCTCTGTTCTCATTGACTCACTGGGTGTGCTTTAGAATCTACCACCATTTATGCTCTGTGTCCTGTGAGCTTTCCTTTTCACTTCTCCTCCCACAGAATGAAAAATGGGCATAAAGTTCCTGAGCTGTGCCTCAACCTGCTATGCATTTAGGCTCCTACCATGGAAGATCTTCCTGAGTGAGAGCCACACTTCACCAAGCTGCACAGGTGGACAACATGGGTTCTGTAGGTTAGAAGAAGTAAGACTTCACTTACTGTATGGAATTCCTCCACTTGTGCATAATGCTGAACCAAAAATCCCAGGACATCACCATGCCGGATGGCATTGTCAAAATCCTGTTCAGCCAGGAGCTGTTCACACTGCCTGACTGCTTCTTCAGTGTCTTCAGAGTAAACTCTAGCAAAGGGCAAAAGGAAAGTGTCATAACCCAGGGAGAACATTCAGCTTATCCAGCCAAGGACAGGGAAGAGTTTTTACTGCATTCGGTTTCATGACAGAAGCCCAAACAAAACCCAGAAACCCCAGTTTGTCATGGGGCTGATTGGCCAGGGCAACAGCAACAGAAGGGGAGATTCTGCCCCTCTGCCCTGCTCAGATGAGACCCCCCACCTGCAGAGCTCCCTCTAGCCCTGGGGTCCCAGCACAGGCAAGACATGGAGCTGCTAGAGTGAGTCCAGAGGAGGCCATGAAGGTGTTACAATAGCTAGAGCCCCTCTAGACCCAGGCTGGGAGAGCTGGGGTTGTTCACCTGGAGATGGCTCCAGCAAGACCTTAGAGCCTCTTCCAGTGCCTAAAGATACTCCTGGAGAACTGGAGAGAGACTTGGGACAAGGGCCCTGAGGAACGGGACAAGGGGGAATGGCTTCCCACTGTCAGAGATCAGGGTTAGAGGGGTTATGGGGAAGGAATTGTTCCCTATGTGGGTGGGGAGCCGCTGGCACAAGTTGCTCAGAGAAGCTGTGGCTGCCCCTGGATCCCTGGAAGTGTCAAAGGCCAGGTTGGATGGGGCTTGGAACAACAACATGGGGTAGTGGAAGGTGTCCCTACCTATGGCAGGCTTTTGGAATAAGATGGTCTTTAAGGTCCCTTCCAACCCAAATTAATCTGTGGTTCTATGATTTTATGATAATCACCTTTCTGGCTACACCTCTCTTGGTCTATATCCTTCTCTTTAAGGTTACCTTTCCACCTTTAATGAAATGTTTTGAATGCACTTTTAAAAAATCACATTATGGTTTCCCTGCTAGAAAAATGTACCAGCAGCTTTTTTTTTTTTTTTTTTTTTTTTTTTGCATGCTGCAAATTAGTTATTAAACTTCAGGTGTTGTTACAGCTTCTGTTCTGGTATTTTATATTTATGTCACTTAGTTTCTGTGCTCTCCATGCTGCAGCTCACCTCTGAGCATGGATGAACCGCTTCATCAGACTCATCCTGCTCTGCAGTTGGCCAAGTTTGCTTTCCTGTTCCACAGGGCTTCTGGCCTTTGCTTTGGAAAGGCACTTGTATGCTTCTGTCAGTGCTCTGTGAGCTTTTTCATAGTTCTGATACTCATCAATTTCTACCTACAGGAGGAGAAAGAAGAGGGTCTTGCTCCAGAGCCAATAAACCAAACACCTTCAGTAGTCATAGAAAGGGCAGTACCTGAGCGCATGCATCATAGAAACCTGCCAGGAGGTCAAGGGCTCCTCCTTTGGTGTAGAAGCTGATAATATTCGCAATAATCTTTGCATCCTTACGCCAGTCCAGTGACTGCAGGTAGTTGGCTGCCATGATATAAATCTCTCTCTGTCTGGAAACTCCCGCAAAGAAGATAATTTTCTCGGTATCTCCAGATTTCAGCAATGCCCTCATAGCCTGGCAAGGGAAAGAGTGGCACAGAGGGAGAGAGGGAAAATAGTGTGAATGCAAAAACACCATCCAGATTCATCTAGGTAGTTACTGTAGGAAGTCTCCTTCAAGGTTTACTTTTCAAAACACCCTCATTTTAAGGCTGTTCACACTGACCTTTAACTTGTTTCCTGCTTGTGTGTATTTCTTGGTGGCCACATGGTAGTTGCCTTGTCTCATGCAGCAGTCAGCAATTTGCTCCAGCAGCTCCCTCCGGGACTCCTCAGAGAGATCCTGGGACTCCTTGGAGACTGTCATCTTCTCAGCCAGCTCCTCAGTGATGGTCAGGTTCTGCTCCAGGCAGAGCTGCAGAGCTTTGTGGTACTGATGGGAGCAAGAGAGCAATGAGCTGTTGCAAATACTATTGTGATATCTCACATTTGCTTGTGTTGTAACCTACAGAAATCAGCTACATCAGTTACATGTCTCAACATCAGGCCTTGTTCAGGCACACACTGTCCCATTTTGTTTGCTAAGAAGAACATGTTTGTTCTTCCGTGACAGCATTGTTCTCACACAAGTATGCCACTAGAGAATCAGCCATTTGGACTCTAAACATGAGATTTTCAGAGACATACAAATCAGGTTTGTTAGGAATGATCAGTAATAACATTTTCAGCAAATACAAATAAATTGAAAGATTTGTTAAATATTCTGGTACTTCCCATATAGAACAAAAGCTATACAAAAGCTTGTAGTCCAGAAAAGGGCTACAGTACCCTTGCAAAATGTGGAAGAAAGCCAGCCATAGGAACTTGTTAAAGGGGAGTGAACACAGGAGTGGTCTGGTACCCAACATTTTGGTAAGGCTGAGCTGCCAATGCCCCTGAATCACTGACTTAAGAGGAATCTTGAAACTCTACAAGTGTCTCTTGTGTCTGTTTACCTGCACAGATGAATGGCTGTGTGCAGGTACACCTGTTGTGCTCCTCTACCTGTGCACAGGGGACCAGAAGGCTCCGCTCACCTTCTTGGCCGTGAGCAGCAGCTCCATTGCCTTCTCATACTGAGCATGTTCAATGAAGAACCCAGAGCAGCGGGCGAGCAGGGCTGGGTCAGACTTCTCATCCAGGTCCTCAGCAATGAGCTGTAGGGCCCCAAACTGCTGCGTGGCAAAGGCCAGCTCCAGGGCTTTGGAGAAGTGTCCTGCCTGCAAAATTAGGAATGAGGCTTCAAAGACTAGAATGAGCACTAGAGAGCCAGTTCACAGGATGCCCTAGAGTGGCTTAATAAGGCATTACTCATCATGAAAAAATGACTAATAAATTGGACAGTAAGCACCACAGCTGATTTAACATTACACTGAAGCAGTTCCTACAGCAGAGGAAAGTTTGGGAGTTTTTATTAAAAAACATTTACCTTGTGGTATAACATAACAGCTCTGTCCATTTGATCCCCCTTTTCCTCATAATAGCAGGCTGCCTCTATCATGTCTTCTGGTGAGCTCAGGAGAGCCAGGTTCATCAGCTGATCATCTAAATTATTTGCCTGTTCAAAAGCAAAGATTTGGCTCTGGGTGTGCACACACAAATTTCATAATTCCAACTTCTAGCAAGCCTGTGGTTTTATACTGTCACATATTATTAAACTCTCATACTCTTCTGTGTAAAACCTCTACAACCCATATAATTTTCAGCTTTGATTATGATTATTTCTTTCAGGGAGTTTCTGATGAGCTGTTAAAAAAAATAATTTCCAAACCACCAAGGCTTTATTGATCCACCTTTGGTAGAAGAGGTCAGCAGAAACCAGGAGCAGCTTCATCATGGGCTGTCCAAGAGCAGGCAGTGTCTTACGGGAGAGAATGGGCACAAACACCTTGTACCACCAGAACCCTGTGCTGGTGTGGGCACACTGCGCTTCTCTGCTTACCTTGCACAAGCGGATGGCATTGTTGAATGCCTGGGCCCGGCTGTAGAAGTGCACAGCCTGCTTGATGTCCTCCTGACTCTCGTACTGGCGTGCCAGGTGATAGGAGGCTGCCCCATTCCCTGTTTCATTTGCTATTTCAGCAGCCTGCAAAGGGAATTGTGCGGCTTTACTTCGTGTCCATGCTCCTCCCAGGAATGAGAATTCTGGAAGCACGTGGAAGCAGGCTGCCTTACCTTCTGAATATTGCCTTGAAAGCAGTGGACACGGACTAGAGAAAAATAATCCTGAGCCAGTGCATAGTATTTTAATGCAGATTCCATGTCTGACTGGCTCTCCAAGTATTGTGCCCACCACTTCCACAGGCTCCTGGAAAAGCAACAATATGAACTGCACAAATGAGAACTGACAGATGCTGGTTAACACTCCTAGAGAGCTTGAACTAAAAACTGAACACACTTTTTAGAACACATGCTTCACCCCAAACCAAGTGTGATACTCCCAAGATCTGCACTATACAGGAAGTCAGCCTAGATAACCAATGTAGCAGTTCTTGAGCAAGTGCAGCATAAACCTGAAAAGCTGTTGGAGGGTCACAGTGGATAAGGCAGGGGTTGAATGAGACTGAGAGGATTCACACTGTCATCCTTGCTCTCATCACAAATTGTATGTCAGACCTGACAGCCCCATGTAGAAAGAACAAACATAGCACTGACTTGTCTTTCATCTTGTTGATGTAGTTCTCCAGGGCTTGTAAGTCTTCAGAGAGCATTCGAGGTATTTCAAACCTGTGTGTGTCTGACTTTTCATAGCTGTAGAGAAGAACATACTAGATGTGAAACGGCAGCCTCCTTATTAGCTCTCTATGTGTAAAACATCCATTTAATCTTGTTTACTTGCTATTAACTGACAACACTGGCAACAAATGCTTTAGCTGTGTAAGCTCACTGTAAGACCAGTTGCAGTACACCAGAACCATCAAAAATTAGAAGTTTGGTGGTACTGCCAAGCACTTGGAATGAGGGAGGTGTGATCTTCACAGCACAGGAAATGCTTTTAAAGTGCCAGTGATGGCCCAAATAAGTATTCCAGAAAGTTCCCCAAGCATCAAGCACACCTGGCTGGACAGGTCACAAATGTCCCAGGCTCCACATTGTACCACCCACTGCAACATCAGCTTCTGCCACTGCTGGAAGGTCACTGTCCTCACCCCAGCACCCACTTCTCCTAACCCCACTGCCCACCATGGCAATCAGTGGGTCTGCCTGAGCACAGCAGAACTCTGCTTTGATTCTGCTTATTGGATGACGATGATGATGATGATGATGACAATTATGATGATGGGAACTTTCATATTGGAAAACTCATAGAAATAAAATCTCAAACAAGAAACACAAGACATCAAAAATACCCTCCCCTAACTTCTCATGGGACTTGGCAGTCACAGGAGAGGATTAGACACCAGAAGAGCAATCAAGTCAAACTAAATTCTACTCCAGCAGTTGTGTCTGGGACTCTTGGGAAAAGCAAATAATTGGTTTAGTCATAGAAAAGGAAGGAAAAGATGGCAGTAGTCTTCCAGGGACAAACACAGGACTAGATATGAGTGAGGCTTAACTACTGGCCTTGACAGACTCTTGACCTTTTAAGACAATACACATTATTTGCATGGGAGGGTGCTGGGAAGTTTCACTGGGAATACTTTCACTCTGTGAGAGAGAAGACACCAGAAAGAGGAAAAAACTTTAATTAATTTTTACTGGTCATCATTGAACATCCTCCTTCACCCATCTCCACAGGAGAAAGAGGCCCCCAGTCCCCCAGTTACACCCAGCTGGTGCTTACTGGGTGAGCGCCAGGCTCTGCTGCTTGGTTGCCTCCAGGTGCTTCGCGTAGTTGTAGTGGGTGGTGCGCAGGTGAACCCGGTCATGAGCCTCGGCCGTTTCGATGGCTTTCTGCCACTGGTTGGAGGCCTGGTAGAACTTGTTCAAGAGGTCATACCGTTTGCAAGCCTTGTACAGACACTCTGCATCCTCCTGGGAGAGGAACACCCAAAATCCCTGTCAGCCCCGACCACGCTGCATGTCAGTCACACCAGGCACTGCACCTTGGAGCAGTTTATTAGTGCAGGGCATTGCAATGCAATTAAAGCAACAATCATCCAGGCAGGGAGTTTAACCAACTAAATATATGTGGCCTGGGATTGCATGTTATTGGGAAACAGGATGGTATGTAAAAATAAGGAAAGTACTCAGATCCTGACATTTATTGTACAGGATTGACTAGGAGGGAAGGGAATGACACAAGCAAGTCACCAATGATCAAATGCTGTCATCAGGAGTGTGAATCACCAAAAATTGAGACATGCTTAGGTGGGGGTACAGCTACCGACCATGCTGCCCACCCAGAGGTGAGGCTTAGGAGAAGATTCGGGCACTCAGGGTTTGAGAATTAAGGTGATGCGAGCCAGGGAACCCCTGTGACCTCCCAGGAAGTCTCAGAGGCAGCAATGCTGTTCATGGATAACTGAGCTCCATTCCTGGGAATAAATGTTAATAATTTATTACGGAATTAGAACAGGAGGGTTTTGCCGATGCTGACGCAAGGGCGAGCAAATTTGGAACTATTATTTTTATTCTCTGAGAGGTACTAACTCCTGTGGAAGGAACATTTTCCTGCTCCACCCAACTGCTGTCCAGCTGAACACTATATTTAGTAAATTGATATTATCTGTCCAAGACAGAAAAATGCTTTCTGTCTCTCATTGTTTCAAATTTTAAAAAGCACAGAAAGTGGAAAAGGAAGATGCCTGCCCTAGGATTCTGTACGAGATGGAAAAAAGTAGTAGAGCTGCGTTTGTTTTGCTGTAGTTCCCTTCCACCTCTTCAAAGAGATCTAAATATCCAAGAGAAGAAGCACTGACACTTTCCAGCCTCATAGCTTTCTCTGCCAAGAAGGTCTTACAAATATTTAGTTTGAATTTTCCTTTTTTCCTTACCTTTAACGCAGAATAGTTACTGTCTGTCTCTCACTCTCTCTCTGTCTCATACTCATCAAATAACTGTAGATTGCTAAATACCTTTTCAAGCCAAATTCTAATCATTTGGCCATTTTCAAGACTTCCTTTTCTGTGAAATCTTTCCAAGAGCTGAGAAATCTTCACTGATTTTCTCTGAAACTTTTCCAGTTCATCAACTTTTTTTTTTTTTCCTGTAATGAGATACTTAAAGGCTGGAAGTCATCATTCCAGCTGTAGCTGCCTTGAATACACAGACAGGAGTTACCAAATCCAGGTCCAGGATGTGGTGTCTCCTCAAACATGGCCCCAAACTGATTTTTGCTGTCATAGCACCTTGCTATTTTTTAAATCTAATTCAGTATTTCATATATATTCATATTTTGGTATATAGACTGTGGGTTATTTCATAAATACTTTCCCAGTTCTCCCTCTGATGGATCATATGCCTGGATCTCTTACAGTCCCCAAACTAAAAATTTCTGGCTTTCTTGTGGATCATTGCTGAAGATATTAAATTAGTGGAATACTAATTCCACTTTAACTAGCACCAATCAATTTTCAATCCATATGACAATGCTGGTCTCAAACCCAGCTTAGATCTCAGTTCTACTGGCAATCAAGGGGAGTGAAGTCAGACACAAGACACAAGGTCCACTTTGGGGTGTATTTGCTGCCAGGTTGGGCATCCTGCCAGATGGAGGAAGAAAGACAATTGTTCCATACACCAACTCTGGGGAACAGCCAGATTTTGTCCTCTGGCTGAGCTGGATCCAGTCAAGTTCCTGCTCACACAGTGGAAGAGGTCAGGATAGAAATCTGTGTGACTGGGCATCCCTGGGACAGCACAGGCAATGAATGTGACTGACCAGAGCTCTCCAGCCCCCCAGGAAAAGTTTATTTTGCCTAAACTCCTTCAACAACTTCAGGTCAGCCCTTACTCTCTGACTGCACACAACTCTAGCCTTTCACTCTAGACACAAATAAATTCAAAATGGAACTTGTGTTCCATATCAGAGCTTAAAACATGTTTATAGAAACATTTTAACTATAATAAAATATAGTATTTTTAAAATCCAGTGAAATCTAGAATGATTAAGCTTGGAAGAGGCTTATGCCCCAGGTTTTTGTTAAATGTTTCACACATAAAACAATCTTTAAAAGATGTTTCCTTCAGTCAGCAGTTTCTTTCACTGAGTTATTTTTCAGAGTCTGATACAAACTCTTCATAACTTGGCTGTGGGATTTACCAGCATGCCCAGCTGAATGGCCAGCACAGCCACCCTGGCCTTCTGCTCTGGCTCTTGCTCAGCCTCCCGTAGTGCCTTGGCTCCTCTTGCATGACCCATGTGCCCCAGGCAAATTTTGGCAACATCAAGCCTTTGAGTCTTCACACACATGCGAGCCATGTTCTCCCAGACAGCCTCACTGCAGGAAACGGGAAAGAAAAGGAGAGCTGTTATTGTGTCACCTGGAAGACAGGTGAGGTGTGAGGAGAGAGAGTGTGAAAGAGGAAACCATCAGTATGTTGGGAACAGGGTGACTGTAACAGAGACTCCAGCAGCTGTGTGAAGACTGAAGAGGAACAGAAGCAGGCTCACACACAAAGGTTAGTTCTTGAGCTAAATGACCCCAACCTTAAGGAAATATTGTGGGATTTGATTTACACCAATGTCTAAACAACAGCAGTTACACCCCTACTCTGGAGACGGGCTAGAGAACTGGGGATGTTCAGCCTGAAGAAGAGAAGGCTCTGAGGAGAACTTAAGAGCACCTTCCAATGCCTAAAGGGGCTCCAGGAGAGCTGGAGAGGGAGTTGGGACAAGTGATGGAGAGATAGGACAAGGGGAACGGCTTTAAATTGAAAAAGGAGAGATTCAGATTGGAACAAATGCTTCCTGTGATGGTGGTGAGGCGCAGGCACAGGTTGCCCAGAGAAGCTGTGGCTGCCCCATCAAGGCCAGGCTGGAGGGGCTTGGAACTACCTGGAAATAGTGGAAAGTGTCCCTGCCCAAAGCAGGGGTGGGTAGAACTACATGGTCTTTAAGGTCCCTTCCAACCCAAACTAGTCCGTGATTCTGTGTTTGCACATATATAAATATATATGTGTATAAATGTATATAAATATATACATGTATAAATACATACGTATATATACGTATATAAATATTTATCATGTGCCCATCCTGCTGTAGCTGCAACCTATAGACAATCACAACTCCCACAGTGATGTTCAGAAATCAGAATTAAAATGATGAGAAAAGTCTTAACCTCACACTGGAGATCTCCTGCTGCAGTCTTGAGTAGTTTAAATACAGAAAAACTATTGGGAGCCCAATTGTTGTACTCAGTAATAAGGAATAATGTGTCAAAAAATACCAAACAACCATGTTCTAATCTAAAACTTGCATAAAACAGGCAAAAAGAAAAGCTTTGTTATGCTCAGAACAAGAACTCCTCAGGGCTATGAATTTGCAGTTAACACATCAAAGTCCCCTACTCAGGCAAGGCAGGACAGGCTGAGGACCATGCTCATGGCTGGAATGGCTGGCAGAATTGCTCAGCAGAAGGACCACAACAGAACTGACCATCACGGAGTGAGACAAGCAAAGATTTTCACAGATTCTATTCACATTAGAGGCTCTTCAGAATTTCATGCAATATGTTTGACTAATAAAAACCATGAGCATTCAAAATAAGGGTTTTTTCAATGTCACCCTCAGCAGAGGTATGGTTTGTGCAGTTCTGAGACATAAACACAGCACAAAGTACAGAACTAAATTTTAAAGGCAGGGAAAAAAGAAGAAAATAATAGAATAGAATAGAATAGAATGACACTTTATGACCTGCCACCAAATTCCCTTCCAGTTTTCCTATGATTAAATGTTTTTCTGTTTCCAGTGGCTGTGGGTAAGCCCTGCACAAACAGGAGAAAGTGACTAACTTGGAAGCAGTGGAACACGTGAACCACGATATCCTCTTCAACACATACGCTAAGAAAAGGCAGAGGAAAAATTCTTTGCATAATTTACTTTGGAATTAGAGCATCTTTTACTTGCAGCGCAATTCATATAAAGGTTTCAGGTAGTAATCAACATAAGTGATACAGACTTCACTGAGAACAAAGAGTATAGAGGAAAAAAAAAAGGAACAGAAGTGATAAATTGGGGACAAATTTCAGAAAGAAGTGTTTTTGGTTTAGAAAAGCAAAAATCCATGTCTGAGTGCCACCTTTCTTACAACTGAGTGGTTGTAAACACAGCCTCCTCATGCTCTTTACCTACATGTCCAAGCTCCTCAGCTGAGGAGCCAAAAGGAACACTGAAATAAAGCATGAAATAACGGTAAATTCAGACCTGGAAGGGCCTGACAGAAACCAGTGCTAGATCCTTCTGCGCATCACCCCTCAATACAGAAATGCTGGCTTGTGTCAGCAGATATTACCTTCCTAATTTCTGCAAAATTGGAACAGTTTACTCATTTATTCCTGACACTATCTGTATCTAGAACTGGGAAGAGTGGGACAAAAACCTTTAAAGAACATTGACATTATCAACTTGATGTTAGTTATGATCACTTGGCTTTGACCAACACAGCCAGTTGAGTTCTGTCCTTAGGAAAAGCTGCTCAAGGCTGTGCCTGGGCACAGCTGTGCTTCACAGCACTTGAGGAGAAGTACATTTTCCAAGCTCTGCATTGTGCCGGAAGAAGCTGCCAACAGCCAGTTGGCTCTGGATGAAGGAATGCACATCTGTACTGGTTTTTGTCAAGCTGACTAACAGTCAATTTCTGAAAGGAAATCAAAGAATTATTTTTCAGAGCTCTGACAGCTCTCAACTTCTTCCATGCAGGAAGATGAGAGTTCATGGGCTCAAACAAGAGAGCGGATGAGGTTCTTATTTAGACTACAGGGAGTGGAAACTTTTGAGAGGAAACAGACTACACCGTGTATTTTAAAGTACAAAGTTAAAAGATAGGAGCGTGCAGAGAGTCACAGCAGGATTTAGGAGATGTTGCTCATCATCTCTCAGCTGTGTTATGCTTTCCTGGATGATGACAACTCCTGCCAATGTCAAAATCCAGCAGGAGCTGCTGCCCCTAGGACTCCTCTTGGGAGCTCTTGCCCCCCCACACACCTGCCTGTGGGCCATGCAGGCACCCAGGTACCTCTGCCCTCAGGAGCTGGAGTCCTGCCATCCCACCTCTTTCTCCTCCACTCCAAACCATTTGCAAACTGAACCTGAGAGGCTTGAGCCATGGGTATGCCAGGGGCAGCAAAAAACACAGAGGGAGAAACATCTGCAGTTGATGTGTTCTGCAGTTGGTTTTATTCTGGCAGGTACTGCCTTCTGCCACCCCATCTAGGCAGGGTGTGAGCACATCAGGCTCAAACTGCACCAAAGACACTGAATTTGGTAGTGTTCACAGCAAAGCACAGCTTGCTTGGACTCTCCCAGCACAGAGACCACAGCAGGAGATACGAAGGACACCAAAGAAAGCTGTGCCTGCCTTTGGCAGAGAGTTGGTTCTAGATGGTCCTTAAGGCCCTTTCCAACCCAAACCATTCTATGAGTCTAAGATTATGAGAGATATGATCAGAGCAGCTCACCAGGATAAGAACCCATGGCAGGTGAGACCACTGACTCCCTCTGACCATCCCTTCTCCTGTTTCTCCCCTGCAGAAACACCTGAAGGAGTGTTTCACCCAAGGAAACTTGTTCTGCCCAGAGCAGTTCCCATACCCCACTGGTTTGGTTAGCAGCTGCACAAGGCATAGCAACAGCCATGGTCCCCATGAAACTGCAGCAGAGACTGGTTCTTTCTAGTAGACACATCCTTCACAAGAGGGACAGTGCTCTGATAAGACACATGGAGAGGTAAGAGTAGGGAAGGGGAAGAGATCCTGGGAGATCCACAATCCACTTCCATTTCTCTCTGTGTTGCACGAAGACCAACCTCAGCCACAACATGCACAATCTCCCTGGCAGGCACACACCTCCAGCACCAGGGCAAGTCTTACTGCCCCTCAGAAATGTGGGCAGATGGATGTGGGTCTCGTGAAGGAACAAGAAATGGGAGATGCAGAACAGGTTCACTTAAATCCCAGGGAAAACCACAGTTTATCTCCCAACAGCTGCCAGTGTAGTAAGAAAGCTGAATCTGTCCATGCATCCCTAAAAGGCAGCAATCCTCCTTTCCAGGCCTAGCCCTGCTGTCCATATAAAATGCCAAGTAATATTTTTCCCTGCTCTCAACTCTGACTCCAGGAATTTCCTGTTCTTCCCCTCGTCCTCCTCCTTTCATCCCCCCATAGAAAGCCTCTCACATCTGCACTTCATCAGCCGAATCTGGAAAGTTAATGAAGCCCAGGCGCAGCAGCAGTGGGAGCAGAGCCATGGGAAGGCATCCCAAGCAGCCTGGGAGCCCCAAGCCCCCCACCAGGCACTGGAATACACCATCCACTGCTGCACCCTGTACTCCCAGGCTCCAGGCCACATCCACAGTGCCAAGGATTTGGGAAGCAAATGTTGACGCCTCTGAAGAGTGGACACAAATTTTACCACATATGTGATGAAAGTTTCCTTGCTTTCTATCTGACCTTTCACATCTGTTTGTCTGTGGAACTGTGTTTACAGCATCCACAGTCTGATCTCACAAGCTCTTCTGTTCCCATATATTTTTATTGCCTGTTTAGCATGGAAGTTTAAAGAAAAAGATGGAATACTATTTAGAAGTGCTGGAGATTTATATGTCTGAAGCATCTCACTGAAAAACATTTTCTCCCTGTATTTAATGGGTTATATTTGAAAATTAACATTGATCAGGATCAGGGTAAAAAAACTTAATCTCTTTTCAATTTGGGCCTCACTTTGTTGAACTGGACCCTATAATATGCACATTACATATAACAAATTAATATTGCATCCTATAATTTTATAGATATATATAGATAATCACAGAACCACACAATAGTTTGTGTAGGAAGGGACATTTAAAACCCTCTTGTTCCAAACCCCTGCCAAGGGCAGGGACACCTTCCACTAGACTGGAAAACTTTAAGAAAATGAGGTTTTATCTGATGTAGCTAAATTAGGTTTGATGCTTTTAAAATGCATTGATGGGATTCTGGTTATATCTTTCCATGGGACTAAAACACAACAAGGAACTAAGTAATGGATGAAAAGTTGAAACAGTTCAATGAGACTCTTGATAGTGTTAATGGTATTCTATGAGCTACTCTAAGAAAAGTCAGGCATTTTTCATGTATGATCCAAACACTGAAAGCTGACAAGGCTATTCCTAAAAACTCTTCCCTGGCAGAAGCAGACCGTTTGATAAAGTAGCTTCACAGAATATATTTTAAATATCCCATTGAATACATAGCTTTGTTCCAAACTTACCCTTGTAAAACCAACACCAAGAGATTACTCCATGTGGGTTGTATGACACAAACCCCTGTGCCCCACAGAATGCAGTGAGTGCTGCAAAATGCACATCCTGCTGCCTGTTTGTCAGCAAAGAAGCATTTCACTAATGAAAAGGGAGCTTTTCATTAAGGATCATGATTCCCCTACTGTTCAAATTGGATATTCAGGAAAATTTTTCCATGGAAAAGGTGGTCAGGCACTGGAACAGCTGCCCAGAGCAGTGGTGGAGTGACCATCCCTGGAAGGATTTAAAAGCTGTGTGGATGTAGCACTTGGGGACATGGGTCTGTGGCTGGGGCAATGGTTGGACTTGATCTTTCCAACCTTTATGATTCTGTGAGTAGACTAATGTGTTCAGCCTTTGTAAAATAAAATTGCTATTGTTTTTAATGTTACATGAGAAGGAAGCTTGGGCACTGCTGAAAATACATACTCAGACTTCATCAAATCACAAAAATCAAATGCAGGGAGGCAGAAGCAGGTCTGTGACATTTCCCTAACATTTCCCTCTCCTGGTGTTATCTACATATAAACATCATCTGTCTTGCTCCTGAATCCCTGTCTTATAATAAACACAGAATTATAATAAGAAATAATCCAAGGGGATTAAAATATGCAAAGATGGTCACTGCTGGTAGGAAATTTCTTTGAAGAATGGCAGACACTGGCATTTTTATACTGGTAGTTATAAAATCAGTAATGTCCAGAAACATAACCAATCACAGGGAAAAGAAGAAACCAAAGATCCTATAGGGATGAAGATGCTCAAAGTACTCAAAGCTTATTTTGTTTAAAGATTAAAAAATATCAGAGCACATGGAGGAGACCTGAGTTCATAGCCAGGTTAGTGCATTCAATTTCAGTAGCTGAAAACTAATTATAGGAGTATATCAGCATTATTGGAATTCCCCCTGCCCCCTTCTCTAGGCAACAAGTCTTGAAAATAAATTGTTGCCTTGCAAAAAAAAAAAAAATCAGACCAGTTTCTTTCTGTGTACTGTGTCAGGGCAGGTCAGTTAGTTAGAGGCAAAGCCTCTTGCCAGGTAAGACAGAACTGCTATAAAATTAAATCAGTTTCTAATGTAATTTATTGATTACAGGGATGTGAACTCCTGTGCCAGCCCCTCAGGTGTGGCGGTGCCTGCAAGGCAGGTCTGTGCCAGGTCTCCTCAGTGCTGATCAGATGTTGTGCCTTCAGTTCAGTTTGTATAAGGGTGCGGTATTTGTGCAGCCTGAAGAACTGTGCCAGACTCAGTTCAGGAGGGGCATAATCCCAGGGCTGGGCAGCGCTACCAGAATCCCTGTCCTCGTTCAGGTGCTGCCAAGGCAGTTGATGGGAATAGCAAAGAGCCGTTTAGAGCGCCAATCAGGGCGAGACCGCTCTGGAAACACCCAGCTTCAAGGACAGTTTGGAATGCCCTCAACAATGCTCTTTAACCGGTTTATCAGAAAAGCACCTGCCTTGCTCTGTGGCAGTCCATTCCGTACTGGGCTGTCAGCAGGGACATGCCATCAAGCACATGGCAGCAGTTTCCACGCCCTGGGCACCGAGCGGGGTGGGCAGCCTCCCTCGAGGCTCTGCGGAGCCGCTGTGCCAGCCCCGCACCAGCGCCGTGCCGGTGACTCTCAACCCCACTCACACCGCAACACTTGTCCCTGCCTCTGCAGACACCCCCAAACTGGGTTGCTATCGGGTTGAGAATCTCGAGATTTTATACTTCCTATTTATCTGCCACGGTCCCTCCTATGGTGTAGAGAGGACGCGGACATCAGGGCACGCCCACAGCACTTTCGTCGCTCTGTCCAGCAGCGAACCCCAATATTGTTTTGCTTCTAGTAAAAGGTTTTTCAAAATCCCTCTCCTCGATCCGCTTCCACAGAGCTGATGCCGCGGGGGCTGAAGCTGAGACTTCCTTCTTTTCCCGAGGAGCTCCGTTGTGCTCCCCGGGCTCTCCGAGACGCTGCATGTCCTGGCAGCCCTGCTGGGGGCAGCGGCGAGGGGAGGAGGCGTGATGCAGGGACGGGGGCTCTCAAAGGGGAGGAGGGACAACTTTAGAAGTCTCCATAGTCTTTTCCTTTCAGGAAACACATCCTGTTAATGTTTGACTGCCGTGGCAGTGGCTTTTTTTTTTTTTTTTTTTTT
>VZSR01002741.1:292247-308746 GCA_013398615.1 Brachypodius melanocephalos | reverse complement strand
CTTTTCCTCACTGCAGTGGCTGTTCTCGTCCTGGCACTCACAGCTCGCTTTTTGAAGAGGGACAGGGCAGAGCAACCTCCTCGAGATACTCCAGACTTGCAGATCACCTTTGGGATGACCGCATTCCCCTCCGGCTCGGCTTAGCTTTGAGAGGATGACATCTGTCACCGTTTGCAGGATATTCTGACGTTTGCACCCAAACCCAGGCTTTTGGAGCAGCACTGGTTGGCTTGGAGGACCCGGCACTCGGCAGGCTACAGCGAGCATCCCATCCCACCTCTGCCCCACCTCAGCTCAGGCTCTCCTGTCCCAAGACTGGATTCTGTCTGGATTCACCCTGTCCAACACGGAATGGACCTCCCTGTCATCGAGTTCACCACGGGACTGGCATTACTTATCAAAGTGCAAGAAGGTGGATAAGTCAACGCCAGGAAGGACCTAACAAAGCTTCTTTGTGTTCTTATTTTATGGAATTCTCCTATCTACCTCACAAAATTCTCATTTCCTTGGTGAGAAATCCCTCTGGAGTTGACTTCAAGAATGAACGGTGATGTCCTCTAGCATCCTGTAACATCCCAGCACAGCTGCCTGTTCCCAGCCCAATTTCAATGTGCTGCAGCTGACTGGGACCTCTTGTTGCGTGCAATCAAGAGACTGGCAGCAAGCTGACAGTCAGATATGACTGTCCAGAAACTGGTAGCCACAGCTGTGTTGGTAGCCCTGGTCTCACTCGTCCTTAACAACGCGGCTGCCTTTACCCCCAACTGGGTGTACCAAACACTGGAGGACGGGCGCAAGCGCAGTGTGGGGCTCTGGAAGATGTGCTGGCTGGCAGAGCGGAGCAGAGGGAGTGCAAGCACCAGTGCCAGGCACGGGCAAGGGGAGGAGCAGGAGTGTGAAGCTCTGGGCTGGGGTTCAGAGTCTGCTGGGTTCCAGGAGTCACGCAGCACTGTCAAACGTAAGTGCAACCTCTAATCTTCTCTGCAGACATCATTGATAGGGTGCACCTGGTCCCCAAGAGTTCAATGGTCTAACCCTGAAATCATGTTATCTGTCATAGTCTAAACATCTCTTCACATTCATTTCCAAATAAATTAATTTCAGAAAATACGAAGAATGATGTCCACCAGTGATGAACTAGACTCCTCCTTTCCCCTCAAAACCAGTGATCTATATGGTGCTGCCTGGTTTATATAGCCTAGGAATTGATCTGCTTTGAAAAAATGATCTAAGAAGTGTAAGCCTTAAGTTTGGAGACATCTTGGGCTCACTTTTCCCTCCTGGGCTCCTGCCATAAGATATCCCTTCCTCCTCAGTACAACAGCAACCACAGTTGCTCTGAATACCCTAAAATTAAAAAAAACCCCAACCCAAACCTCAAAAAGGTATTGCAATGAATGACACGTTGAGTTATTTCTCACTTCTGTTTGCTTTTGTTGGAAATGCCAGGAGCAGAAAAGACAGAAATAGTTATGGTAAAAACATGTAAAATTGAGATAGGTCTTAAAATTTATAACTACTCTTCTTGATGAAAAAAAAATACAATTAATATACAACTTGGTGACTACAAAAAATCATTACCCATGGTGTATTTCTCATTTTGCACTTTCACAGATTGTGGGATCTGAAGCATGCAAATAGCTTACACCAAGCTCAGGAAAATTATTGGATAACATGAGAATTACAGAACTGATTAATAAATAATAAACCTTATGTATCACATTCATAGCATTAATGGTGCAACCCTGCTCTCCCAGATCAGACTTGTGCTGTAACGGGATCACAGAAAGGCTTAGGTTGGAAGGGACCTTAAAGACTGTCCAAAATACCTGCAGACACTGTGGCTGGGACCACAATTACCTGGGTTCTAAGAGGTTTCTCCCCTAAACCCTCTCCACTCCCAGCAGCCACGCTGTGAGCAGCCATTCAAAGGAGAATCAGTGCTTCTGCTGCACCCTTCAAGGCATGAAATTTAACAGAACAAATGGCTATGAAGTCTATGCCTTGACAGATCACAGTATTCTCCCAAGATTTCAAGGATGTTCATAATCAGCTTGGCACCTCTGAGGGATGGTTGGCAGCATCTGTAACACGCATGATTTCAAACCAAATTTTTATCATGGTTTGAAATGTGGAGAAATTGTTGGTCCTTGGAGTTTCTTAGATTGCTCTGGAGAGAAATCAAAGAAATATTTGAGGAATTTCTTTTAAAAATGCTTTCATGTGGACCCATCCCAGATCGTATTTTCCAACGAAATTATGAAGGAACTTTTTTGGACGTTTGCTAATACTGAGCCCACATAAATCACAAACAAAAAATTTCTCAAATGTTTTAAAGTCCTTACCCTTTCAATACTTTTTTAACTGAAAGAACTTTTATAACAATAATGGTTATAAAAAGGATTAGACTGTGAGAGAAGTTCCTTGATGTGTTTTTGCAGCTTCATATCCGGAATCACTTCCCCAATTATTACTCATAAGCCATATTCTAACTTGAAGAACATGTGTACTGTTCACAAACAGTAAAAATACATGTTGTGTACTCAACACTGGAACGAGCTTCTGCATAGAGAATTTGGCTCCTGCAGTATTTTTAACACACAAACTTGTACTTCTTGCTGTGTGCAGGTCAGGAGGTGTGTGGTACCTAAAGATGAGAGGTATTAGTTTCATGGCAGAACTGTCTGGGCAGCAGTTTCTGATGTCAAATAGAAGGATAATGTGATAGAGAATCTGAAAATTTCAAAGTAATAATTATAGCATGATCAAGTCCTCAGAAGAATTATCTGACAACCATTGTTAAAATTCTAATTTAAAGGAGTCTTTTCAAGCCCAGGGACTTGATCTGGATAGGACTAAAGCATCCATTCCCTATTTAATCTAGAAGCAAATAGTAGGCAGAGGCCAATTCTGAATCTTGATAAAGCATTTAAAGGAAAATCCTCCCTCTGCAGTTGTGTCATGACAAACGCAGTAGGAAAAAAACCGTGGCATTTTTGTGTCTTATTTTTAAGACTATTTTGTTTCCATGGATGTACACACGGTCAGTATAAGCCTGATTTTGGATCCATGGATTTGTCATCCTAAATAATTTCTCTAATAAAAAAATGACAATTATTTCAGTAATATGTATTGCAATTCTCATCTGTCAGTTGTACATAGATCACAGACATGTGGGGGGGGGTATTCATATGCATACATACATCTAAAAATAACTTTATGAAGGAAAAAAGCCCTTCTCAATACTGAGCTACCTCAAAGTATTTTGGACGCCATTTGTAGAACAATGTAGAAAAGCTGTTCTGCCAACAGCAATGTGAAAGAGGCCACAATCTGGCTCATATAAAACAATGCATTTATACACATACAGACATACATATTTCAGAGGCAAGTTATTTATCTCACAGTTCAACAGAAAAAACTGTAAACCCTTTGGGAATTTGCTTGTCCAAACACTAAGGACTCCTGTACATGCAGTATGCAACAGCCAGCTATAGGCACTACTATAAACTGGCTTCCTCCCTGGTAGAGAGAAGTACACTCTTAGAACCTGCTTTTCACTGACTTTCTGTGCCTGCTGTTTCCTTCCATTGAAATCACAGAATCATGGAATGGTTTGGGTTGGAAAGAACCTTCAAGCCCACCGCAATCCCACTCCCTTCGATGGGCAGGGACACCTCCCACTATCCCAGGTTGCTCCAAGCTCCATCCAACCTGGCCTTGGACAATTCCAGGGGTGGGGCAGCCACAGCTTCTCTGTGCCAGGGTCTCACCAACCTCACATAGAAGGATTTCTTCCTAAAAATGTCACAAAACCCAAAAAGAAATCCAGGGATAGGAGTAAATTATATTAAAAATACAGGGAAATGAAGCATTGCACTATGAGCTACTTCTGCAAGGCACAGCATCAGAAGTGCAGGCAACTGATTCCATGGGAAAGCACTTCAACTCTGTCTTTCAAACTTCACTGCTCCTGGAAGTGGAGATCCCATGCCTTTCACTTGTCTTTATCTACCTTTCTCTTTCTCACCCTCTTGCTGTGCAGCCCCTTTTTCAACCCCCTATGATGCTGAAAAGCTTCTGTGATGGTTCAGATGACTAACAGCAAAAGAATTCCCAGATTAGGGTGGAAGTTTTGGACATGGGGTGGGATGGGGTTTTTGGTAGATATTTTTCCATTGGATTAAGCAGTGGTATCAGAGTCCAACAAGTGCTGCTGCTAACACTAAGTGATAAAGGTGTAAAGGAGGAGTGAGATGGCTCCTTTTTTAGTCCTAATAAACTCTCAGATCTGAAACCTTCACCTATGTTGAGAATCAGCCCAGCTATGACAATATCAATCTAAGCTTTTATAACTTGGACAAACCACAGAATGATACAAACTTAAATGCTTCACTGAGAACTCAGATTGTGTAGCCCCTCTTCAAACACTTTAAGGAAACCTGGCCAGGTAGTCTAACTCTCTTGTCACCTGAGCGTAGGCAAAGACATTTGACAAAGATTATGGGGCTGCTGTTTCAGAGCTGTTGAAAAATTGTGTAAGACTATGCTCTTGCCTGCATCTTTTAATGCTTCAGAAAAAGCCCAGAAGTAGTAGCCCCACAGCCTCATTAAGAGCTGGGGTAAGACAGCATGTCATGAGTAGTCAACACTGAGCTTTGTGCCCATGTCACGTGTGAGCAAGGGCAGCACACCCAGCAATGTGGCCCCACACAGAGACACATGAGCTACCTTGAGTGGTGAGAACACACAGATACACCACCAGTGATGCCTCCCAGAGCCAACCCTTCTCAAAGCCACCTAGGTCCTGGTCCAGTACCATGCCAGGAATACTGCACAAACACACCAGATAACTAGGAATCAACTTAGGTATTTTTAACCACACTGAAGGGTACAAATATGCCTTAAGTTCTGCTCTGAGGCTATCTCTGGATGGACATAGGGAGATGATTTATTCATCAGCCAAGGTCATAGTTTGTCCCTCTTTGTCTAGGAATAATGTGGAAATGCAGGAATAGGGAGAAGTTTAAAAGATACAAAACCTCACTGGATTCTTCAGAGCTGGAGGAGACATCAGGAAAATTGCAACAGCAGGATGTGTGTTTCAACTTCTGATGCTCAGAGCTCATTGCTTGTAGGATTTGCAGTTCTAACAAAGAGTGTAATTTATGCCAGGGGAGAGGCACAGCATAGGAGCAGCTACATGACTGCCACAGAGACCCCAGGTACACCTGTCCTGGATGGATAATTGTTGCACATGCATGGACACAGGGACATTTGGTGCCTGAGGCAAGATACTGCTCAGGGTGGGAAAGAGGAGCTGAAGTTTGCTACAGAGGCAGCTGTTCACCTTAATGCCCATGTCCACTGCATTTACACAAAGTTCCAATGTCTCCAAAATTACTAATTTCTCTGAAATTTGGCTGGCTTGAAGCCAGGCTGAGTTAAGCAGCTGAGCATGCTGTAGATGTATTACTTGTCCACATATGTATATTTCCATATATGGAGACCTAGAAAGGAGGCCAAGTGCATCTGGAAAACACAGGAACTACCATCAGATTAAAAAAAGCCCCAAATCTTATTATACATATGATATATATTGCCTGATAGACTGCTCAGGCTCATTTTAATGTCGGGGTGCAATTCGATGTAAAACTCCTTGGGATTTGGGACAGGAAAATGAACCTAATATATATTTCAATGCAGTACATACAACAAGTGTTGCACAGAAATATTGTCAGAGCAATCAGAGTTTGGTTACTCTTGCCATCAAAACCAAACTTCGAAATCAATTAAAGCATTATTAGTGAAAATGGCTCTGGAGCTTTTGAAAATTTCAGATTAATGCATTTATCAAAGCCATCAATACAGAATACTCTGCTGAGTTTTATAAAGAGGCAAATCATGATATCTAGACAATTCATATCTCATCAGAAATAGCTGTGTCTATTAAAACTAATCACTATATTGAAGGTTCTCAATTTGGGGTTTGCTAGGGCCCATCACTTAACCATAAGCACTTGCTTATGTTGAAAATTGTTAATGGAGCCATGTCTTCACTCCAAAAGTAACAACTGCAGCGGTTATAAAAAACACCCACCAACCACACTCTCCTCTCCCCAACAAGATCTGTCTGCCTTTCAAAATAAGTATTCAAATGTGAAGTTTCACACTTAGATGAGCTGAATGGTTAAGCTCCAAAATACCTAAAGGGTTGGAAGATTCCACCAGTTTGTCACATCAGAACATTATTGTAATTGTGCTGAAACAGATTGGGTTTTCCCTGCTGACTTCCTCTTCCTGAAACTACTATTTTTAAGCAAAAAAGCATAAATTGTATACTTTGGAAAGCCTCCCAGGAGGTGAAAAAAGCAAAATAATTTTTGAGATATCCATGCATTCATAATTTTTAAGATACTTATCCAGCAACAGAACATACTGAGGAGACTTGTTGCTGAAAGCTCTATGGCTACTTAGAAATATTTTTTTTAAAAAGAGCAGAGGAGACTTCCCTTTTCAGGACAAAACCAGTAAGACTTGCAAACAACATAATCATGTGGAATGAGTATGAGGCAAAAAAGAAATTCAGATTTGTTTCACTTTTTAAAAATTATTGACAATTCAGATCATCAAAATACATTTGCATCACATAAGCACCTCTTTAAACCTTCCCATGGTCTCAATGACACAGTCACGCAAAGGTGCACTGAGATACTGCCAGCATTTGGCTTAGTTTGTTTCACAAGTAGTTTTAAAGTGTTTCCATATATTTCCTAATTCATACTCAAAGGGGCTAGCAATATAAATACTAGAAGTTTAAACAGACAGAAGAAATTTAATGTGAAAGACTTTGTAAATAGAGCACAGGTTTGGGAGGCATAGCATGATGGTGATAATTACAGTGGTTCTATTTATTGTCCCTATTGTCTCTGAATTGTTTTAACAGTAAGTGCTGACCTCCTATGCCCATGCTGTAAAATGAAGCACAATTGTACTTTGCATTTTCATAGTGTTCTTGGTATCCAAAGGCAAAACTTCAGCTGATTTCCATGGCAGCTGCAGAGATCACTCAGCACATTCTCACCTTTGCTGACAATCCTGACATCCAGAACAAAAGAAACACATGATTCATTGCCAAAAGTTTGACTGAAGTGATTTTTTTTTAATTCTAAGGAAGGATTTCTTCTAATATTATTTATTAATATTGAATCCAGCTCCCCAGGTTGGAACTCAGGTTTAAGAAGAGCAGGACCAAAAGAAAGAGTCAGCAAGACAGAAGCCTTACTCTTTCTGACTCTTGCCTTTCATCTATTTAGGTTCAAGCATACTATTCTGGCTTTTCTCAATTTTGGTACTTGGTTTGCATTTCTGAAGTCCCTATAATGTGGATTTTAAACATTACTCCAAAAGGCTGAAAAATATTACGCATTCTTCATCTCAGGATAACAGCTCAGCAAAACATCAAGTTCTAGAGGAAAATGGCATTCTCATTTAGAATCTCTGATTATATTAGATAAAACTTAATTACTTATCTAGTTATATTTTTATCAGAAGATTATGATCCCAGCCTGCAGATATTCAGCCCAAGAAGATGAAGTCTAGGACAATTACAAGAAATTGAAAATGGGTTCTAACAAAAGTAAGTGAAGCAACTTAAGTGTAAGGAGCATTACCAGTTTCATCTATAATCAATTAGAAATCTCTTTTCAGAAACAAACCATTTATTCTCCTTTCCAGAATAAAGTCATGTATGAATGTGAAGCACGTAAAAGGACAATCAGGTACATGTCAGAATGTGTCCTCAATAATTCAACAAGTGATTAATAAATAAACCCAGGAATCAGAAAACAGCATAAACAGATTTATTTTTAAAAAATTCCTTTCATTACAAAACCAAGAAGCAACATACCTCAGGAGATTTAAAGAATGGATGCAATCAGCATCACAACAAGATAAGGTGGCACCATCCTTCAGCTGAGCATAACCCATTCTGCATTATTAAGAGTTTAGGAGCTAATTAAGAATTTAAGTACCATTTTTGGGATGCAACAGACTTAGTGTCCCACAGTGGACAGGGATAACAGCACACTCCCAGTCAGCTTCTACAGCTCACATGCCAGCAGGAGATTGTGAAGGCACACAGAGATGTCGGGAGTCAGCACTGTCCCCATGTACTGAATAAATCTGTAGTCACTAGATTCTTCCCAGGGCTGGATACTTAATAACTTACTCACAGAAGCTGGATTAAAGTTTGCACTAAAATTTTTGTTTATCAAGAGGGGTCTTTCTCAGAGGGAGTTTTAGACTGCTATGAAAATATCTTGAGCCATTTTGCTTAATCATTAAAAAGCTTGAATTCCCACTTAACTGGTTTTTTTTTTTTTTGCTTGGTTGTTTTTTTTTTTCTTTTCCCTCTATGCAGACAGAAAAGGGAAAGAAATGCTCACGTTTTAAGCAATTAACATAATGTGATTTTCCAGTGAGATCGTCCTTCCTCATCCCGAAAGACTGCAAATTACTCTCTAGTATGACTAACCTACTTCTGCAAACAGTCCTGGAGCTATCCTGGAACATAATACCAACAGTTCTGGGGCTATCATGGATCAAAACAACAAAATTGCTGCTTGTAAATAAGAAAATCAAAATAATAATCCAGATGGATACAGATGATTTAGGAAGTGAGAAAAACAACAAGGAATCTGACTTGGTCTCATCCTTAGAGTTTGGGTTTGACTCTTAATTGATCCCTGTTTTAAACAAAGCAGAATTCATTAAGCCAGTACCCTGGCTGTACAAGAGTCCCAGCTGGATACCCTGTCCAGGAATTAACTGCTTCTCTGAGAAAATGGGGCCCACAATAGGCTTCCAGAAGGGAAAAAACAGAGACTAGCACCATATGCTGATGAACAGCAGATACTTAGAGCAGAGTTTTTGGAGCCATTCAACTCCAACCCTTTCCAGCTCTCAACAGCCAAGCTGCATCGTAAGGGAGGTGAATAAAGGTACAGATGGAGGGCTTGTCCTCCCTCTTTCACCTGTCAGATGCACACAAAGGAATGAACACCTTCTGCAGTGTCTAGGTCTCTTCTGCTGGAAGTATTGACCTCTAACTACAGGGAACATCCACCTCTGGCCACAGGGAACTCCGGCATGGTTAAATTTCAAGAGATGAGTGACATTAACAATAATGAGGTCAAACAAAGAAAAGTAGGATATCCAAAATACAAAATATCTATGTCATGACAGTCTTAGGCAATAGATGCTAGAAGTGAGGAGTTAACACAAATGATGCCAGTAACTGTGCAGACACTAAACCCACTGTGACCATCTGGTTTTACAAATTGTCATTAACGAACAAAATGCAAAAGTTGATGAAGTCTGCAGTGGCCACAAAAAGTGACAGCGGAATCATGGCTACTATAAATGAAGCTGAAATGGTTGAACAGCTGATCCTAAATTTATACTAATTATCAAATCTATAGAAAACTCATCAGAATAGATTAAAGCTGGCTACTGAGGCTTTTTTGCTGTACACATAATTTAAAATAGAGTAAAAAGAGTATTTACAAAGGTAAATAATAAATTTCATGGCTTTTACAAAAACTATATTGTAGCCAGTTTTATAAGAGATTAGAAATATTTATTCCTGGATTGAGCAGTCATTCAAGCAGGAGAAGAGCTTTGTGTCCTGGCCTTCTTCAGTAAGATTTCCCTCTTCAATAGCTTTGGGCTGAGCTCTGAAGAAATACTTTGACATTGCACACTCAATTCCCTTTCTTGATCCATACTGTCCATTGGTTGTCATCACTAAAAAGAGGTCAGAGATGCTGATGCAGAAGCTCAACTTAGGGCTGTGTACATACAAAATAAAGTTACAATATGCTGAGCTGACAGCATGCAAAGTCACAATGGCTGAGAGTAAGGAAGCACAGTTACCTCACACTTTCAGGCTGAATGCAATTAACAAGCTCTACTGCAAGAAGAATGAACTTTATGCATTATTATAAGAGTTATATATTATTGATAGACTGCTCAGGGTAGCAGTGGAGTCCTCATCCCTGGAAGGATTTACACATGTGTGAATGTGGCACCTGGGGACATGGTTAGTGGGGGCCTTGGCAGTGCTGAGGGAACAGTTTGACTTGATGATCTTAGGGCTCATTTTCAGACTAAACAATTCTATGATTCTCAGTTTGCTTTTTTCCCCAAGAGAAATCATTACAATTCCAGAACAAAATCAAAAGATGACAGATCATACATTAAACCTGTTAGAATAAACCAACATCTCTCATATGAGATGGGAAGGTACTCAGGTTGTAATACTTTATTCCATAAAAATAATTGCCTTCACATTTAATGAAATCATACCAGCCCACTTCCTTCTTATTCTACCAGTCATCAGCCTGCTGCAGCTCCATGGACCATATGCAACCTTCCTTCTGCTTAAGAGGAGCAGCTATGCAAAATACCCACTGCATTTCCACATCTCGCTGAACAGTGTAGTGTATTGGGCCAATAAACATCCCTAAGTGTGGAGTTCTTACAAACAGCAGCAAAGATCGTGTTACTCATTCAATGCACTTCCAGCTGCAGGAGAGGACAACAATCAAAGAACCATTTTGTGAAGATCAAATTGTTACAAATTTGCCTGAAGTTCATTGGAGTCAGAAACTTACTATTTTTAATATGGATGATATAACATCCTCTGTGGCAAAGTTTAAAGTCAGTAATAGAGTTACGTGTTTTAAAAAGTCACTAATAGCAGCAAAAGCAAAAATTTGGTGTTAATTTCTGTGTCAGGGGCCAGTATGTATTTCTGGCATAAACTTCAGACTTTTAAAGGTTATTTACATACATAGGCTTTTTTTTTCTTTTTCTTTTTTTTTTTTTTTTTTAAGCTCATGCAATACTATATGCAGAAAACACAAGAGAATCCTTTATGGCAGTAATTTTTTAATTTGATGCCACAGATAGTTCTGTCACCAAATGAAAGTAGTAATAATGGCTGCAAGTCTGCTCTTACTTTGGGCATTTCTTCTTTGAAAGTCATTACTATCTCTTCAGCAAGCACTGGTACCCAAAGTATCACAGAAGTCCATCTGAGTGGGAAAACAGAACACTCTGAATGTTCAAAGTTTACCGGTGTTTGCAAAGCTCAGATATTTGACTGTGATTCCATTATCCAATGTGCTTCATGACCTGTGAGCATTCAACATGGCAAGAGATGGAAATGCTGCCACTGTTAAAAGCGCAACTTTGGAAGTTAAACACAAAATCTTTGAAAAAAATTTTGAGTAACTGGTCAGAAATTAACTCACTAGGAGAAGCCAAAAATACTTAGTATGTTACCTTCTTAATTCAATGGAAAAAGTTTAATGTTCCTAACTAACTCACTCTTCAGTGAGTTATAATATTTTATTAAATTTTAATTAAATCATGAGTTGATATCTAGAATGCAGGAAGCTGAAGACAGCCTGTGAGGGGAAAATAAAGGGTAAACGCAAAAGTAGGTCAGACTTAATGATTAACACAAATTTACTCTCGTTTGTATCAAGTTTTGTTTTCTGCACTTCCTAGCAGTCTCCCTGGAAGATCAGGAACTAAATTCTGGTGGTCAGTGCATGATTAAACTTACAGCCTATTAAAATACGTCTAAAAAATCTGCTCCAGAGTCCTTTTCTAGTATATGCCAACTTACACATGGTGCTAGTTCTATTTCAGAATAGCAGTGACACTTTAGGAAGTGATGTGAAACAATGATATTTGTAACTCCCACCTTTTGCTAGAGAAGAAGGAAAAGGATAAAAACAGGACATTGATCAGGTTAACAGGAAAAGCAGAAAAAAAGTCTGATTAAAACTACCCAACTTTGCAGTTAATATATGCCATTCAGTAGCCAGCTGGGAGACACATTTTAATCAGGTTTCTAGCCAAGACTGCAGATGTCCATGTCTGTAATCAATGCTGCATTTGCTCTTTAATAGAGAATCTTAGATTATCTCAGGTTGGAAGGGACCTATAAGGATCATTGTGTTCAGGCCCCTGTTCCTTGCAGGACTACTTTAAACTAAAAATATCACTATGATCCTAAACAAACCACAACTCTGGCAGCCTTGGTGCCATGACCACTGCCTGGGGATCTTATTCCAGTGCCCAATCACCCTCTGGGGGAAGAACCTTTTCCTAATAATGAACATAACCCTCCCTGACACAGCTCCAGCCATTCCCTCAGGTCCTGGCACCAGACAGCAGAGATCATCACCTCCCCACTGTGAGGAAAATGCAGAATACGACGGGTCACCTCTCAGCCTTCTCTTCTCCTGGCTGAACTGGCCAAGTGATCTCAGACACCCCTTGCGTGTCTCACCCTTTCATCATCCTGGTCACCCTGCTGTGGGCATACTGCCGTCATTCAATGTCGTTTTTGAGCTTGTCATCCTCCCTGTCACGGTGTTCCAGTACAGACTCTGGCCGTACACTTTTCAGTTCAAGAAGATCCCTACTCAGCCAGGCCCTCCTTCTTCCCTGCTTGCATGATTCCCCATGCTTTAGAATTGCTGGTTCCTGTGCTATTAAGAGGTCACCGCTTTGCCCACAAATCTCTCTTTACAAATTGCACATCTCAGAGGGCACATTTTCTAGTTGGCCCTTCAGTCCCTGCCTGAGAAGTTACCCTCAACATGCTTCAGAAATTTCCTAGATCTGTTTGTGTCTGTTGTATGATGTTCCCTGTTGATATCTGGAAACTTAAAATCACCCTTAAAGTTCAGGGGAGCTGATCTAGAGACATCTCTTAATTCCTTGTACCATAATTCATCAGTATCATTGACATTCACTGTCCTGGCCAGATGGTCAATAGTAGACCCCTACAACATACTCTCAGAACTTCACTGTTAGATATATATGAACTATTTTTAAAAGGCCAGCTTTTTACCTGTACATGCAGATTATGCCCTAACACTTCATTCAGAGCTGCCAAGTCTTGATATCTTCATTATAATCATTTCCCTCATTACCCAGATGGAAAAATAAGAGTCTTTGCAGTGTATCTCAAAGATTAATAAATGGTAAAAAAAGAAAAATTTAAGAATTCCCTATACAAAGCTTCTGTAAACCAGTAAGACTTGAGCATTAACATCCACAGGATGTTTTTTTGGACAATACAGATGGACGAGGGGAAAAAGAAATTCAGGGTGTTATTGGTTTGTCTTAGCCATGATTATTATTGTAGAGCCTTGAAAAACTATTTATGGTTCCATTTCACTCTGTGCCACTCAAATAGAAAGCAAACATCAATCCTGTTCCAAACAATTCTGGCTATGGATTACAGGTAGAATCTTCAGTGAAGAGAATTCCAGCATCTACAATGGCCCGTTGTGGGAAATTTGCCACTTGTTTCATGCACTGAAGCAATACTTATGGGATGCTGTGCAACTAAAGGAAAGAATCAATACATATCCTGAGGAAAACCCTTTCTTAATCAGACTGCATGGAAGGCAGTTAGAACAAGGGACTGCTGGGAGAAGGGAATGCTGTCTGAGAATGGTTTTCTGTGAACTGACAAACATTATATTCCTGCTCAGTCAGAATTTTCTTTTACAGAATTTTGTATTGTTGTAACTTTAGTGCTACTTCTGTTTCCCTAGTGCAGTTTGACATGATGCGTGCCTGCAACCTCATCGCCACAGTGGCTCTGACTGTTGGTCAGCTCCTCTTTGTCCTGGGGCTGATGGAGCTCCCAATCATCTCCCAGGATACCCAATGGTGGGAGGAGGCCATAGCTGCTGTGTTCCAACTTGCCAGTAAGTCCACTTTTTTCTACTGATGGAAAAGTGCTCAGTGTCTTTTAAATCCAGGTGGAAAAGTGTTTCTTACTTTATAAATCTTTCAAGTGATTTGAATAGCAAAAAGGCTTATATCTAAAAGCAAGTTCATTATCTCAAACAAGCTCCCCCCATGAGATTCTGCAGTACATGAATAGAAGTTTTATCTGGGATATACCATAATGAGGCTTCTGCCAACCAGTAAAAAAAAAAAAAACAAGCCTTTATTACTTCCTATGAAACCAGGAAGGCAAACATAAGAGAAACAAACTGGATACACTGTAATCCCACAGTTTAGCAGGGCAACATATACTAAAGGAACTGTGAGAAAGCAGAGTGGAAGGGCTGAGCAAATTTTTGAAGCCTTGTTGAAATGTGATTATTTTATTTTAGCCAACTGACTTTTACTCAGTGGCCACCAGCTGGATTTTGACAAACAGATAGAACTGCAATCCAGCAAAGAAAGCTGAAGTCAATTCATACCACTGACTGCTATAAATAAAATTACCACAGCAATTTTCATGGACTGTATGCAGAGCTGCATGAGGAAAAGAGGAAATGGGTTTATCACAATTCCATTTGGACAGCAGTGGCAACAAAGTGTAAACATTCTGCAATAATACCTTTCATTTTTACATAAAGTAAGTAACTTCAGTATTCATTACAGTAAGAGTCCAATCTTATACAATATCCCTGCAGGAAACTGTCATTAGTGGAGTAACATTCAAGATGCTTACAAGATCAGATTAAAAATACAACATTTATAAATATATATATACACACATATATGTATTATTAATGTAAAGAACAGGTAATAATAAAGCAACAGCATTTTATTTGAAGTTTTCATTTAAACTTAACAACTCAGAATATTAAGAATGGTGTAAAACTACTGAGACCTCAGGTTTTCACCAATGCAAGATCAGAATCTTGCCCAGGTCATTTAAGTACGGTTTCATAGTCTCACAGCAATAAAATGGCTAGGTTTTTTTAGGTCCACTAAGGATGAGGAACCTGAAATCCAGAAGAAAGGAGGAGACTACAGACGTTCTGTAACCCTCAAAGCACCTGATCCATCTTCCAGGTGCAGCAAGAGCCTCAAGCACCAGACAGTGCTTCCAAAAGACAGATATACAGCCTTGCCATAAAAGCCCTCCCTACAGCCCCTTTGTGTCTGCGTAGCTGTGGATACCTTCTGGATCCTTCTCCCTGACTATCGGCATGATGCCTGCTGTACTCTCCCATCCTCTCCAAACCTGACCTGTTTTTCCAGAGCGGATATGCATTCTGGC
This sequence comes from Brachypodius melanocephalos, assembly GCA_013398615.1. NCBI lineage: Eukaryota > Metazoa > Chordata > Aves > Passeriformes > Pycnonotidae > Brachypodius > Brachypodius melanocephalos. The sequence goes on along the minus strand of VZSR01002741.1, from coordinate 293,631 downwards.
CCTGTTTGGATGTCTTGTTTCATTGACAAACAGCACAGGGGACAGCCATAGGCCTTTCTTCTGCCATGTCTGCTAATTTTAGACTGGGCTTTTTTTTTTTTTTTTCCTGTGCTGGAGTCTGTTTTAAACACAGTCAGAGAGAGACTGAAGGGCGCCAGGATATCCCGACACAGGAGGAGGAAATGCCTGCTATTACCTGTTATGCAAGCTGAACCTTGAAATCCCCAATGCTGGGAGGGGACATGGGAGAAAAGCCATAGCCAGAATGATTAACAAAACACTAATAAGAATGGCTGAAGAAGCTTTTGGATCAAGGAGCCTATGTCCATCTGCCTGCCTATGTTCAAAAGATGTGAAGGGATGGATCTGGCACCCTGACGATATGAAGACAGACATTGTGCTGTGTGAATCTGCAGAAATAACACAGCGATTATCCCTGCCCCATTCCCCATCCCCCTTCAGTTATGCTACACTGTTCTTTACCATCATCAGATGGTTTTCTGCCCCAAAGTCATGACATTCATTCTACATCTCATTATCTTAATGTAACTTTATGTTTAAAAAGGTTCCTTCCTGATATCCAGGTTACCTGAAATCTTCTAGAATACATACTTTTTAAAAAGGTGGGAAGAAGTAATTATATCTGCATTAACCCAATACAAAATAAGATTTCTTGAAGACCTCCTTAGTTTTCAAGAAAAGTGGTATATCAGCTGCTGATTCCTTGTGTAGTGGTTTCACATTCACCAAATTTTGTTTGCCAAATTTAGTGTAGGGGTCTTAGTGTTTACTCTCTTTTTTTCTCCTGTGAAGTAGGATTAGGAGAGGCAAAGCAGGCTCAAGCTTAAAGATAAAACAAATAGATTTATTAACAGACACTAAAAGAAGGAAGAGAGAGAAAAAAAAATGAAATTTTCAAAACAACCCCTTATCCTACTACAAAATGTTAGTTTTCCTACAAAAGAAACGTAAAGAGGCAAAACTCAGAACTCTCTATCAGTACCACTTATAAAATAGTCTTTCATTCAGTCTTTGAGAGAGAGAAGTCTCTCCTGTTCTGTTCTAGTAACTTTCCACAAGAGAAACAGTCTGCTTGTGGCTTCCAACTCTCACAAAAGCTTCTGCAGTTGTGGACCTCCCATATCTCATAGCCTTTCTGTGGCTACATATGGGCCGTGACTCACACATATTGAGATGTCCCCTTTTAAAAATAAGCAACTTCAAAGGCAAAGAATTCTTCATCCCAAGGAATAGAGATGTCTGCTCACTTCTTCACTGGCAAAGGGCTTCTTCTCATCTCTCTCTGTTCAAACTTCTAATGGGATTATCAAATCACAACTTTTAATTCAATATTCACTCAGTAAATCACAGATATCTTTGCTTT
>VZSR01002741.1:253362-292147 GCA_013398615.1 Brachypodius melanocephalos | reverse complement strand
ACTTAAGAAGTCACTCTTCGTTTACTGACTTAGATATCTTCAAATTGTCCTTTTATATATCTCCAATGTGGCCTTTTCTCTCTCTTTGAGAAGGGTGAGAGTTTAAAAAACTCTCAATCTGTGTCAGGAAAGAGTTGAAACTTGCCCAGGCCTGTGGTGGTGATGTGATCTCTGCGGAGGCAGCCGCAAATGTTTCGAAGCCATGCCGGTGAGGGAGGCTGGTAGACGTCTTCTTTTCCACCCTCGATCTCATGGCGTGGGCCGCTCAGAGCTGCTCCCTGGGGCCTGGGGGAGGAAGACCCCATCCTTCCCCCGGGCCAGGAGTGCCGGCAGCTAGGGCCGGGCCACGGGCCAGCCACAGCCCAGCCCCACCGTGGCGGCCCCAGACTCGCAGCCAGCACTGCCGAGCGGCAGCCCCTCCTCGTCTCCTCCACCGGCAGCTGGGGGAAAAGGGGTCTCAGCCGGGGGAAAAGGGGGCTCAGCCGGGGGAAAAGGGGGCTCAGCCGGCTGGCCGCCCCACCACGGGGGCAGCGGCTCCCGGAGGCCTGGCCGGGCCCGGGGGGCCTAAGCAGGGCCTTCCTCTGCCGCCCCCGATGTGACCTGGTCGCCAGGCGGGAGAAAGAGGAGGACTCAAACACAGTCGCAGCTTTATATGGGTATTACCAAAAGTCTCATTCCGTTTTCTGAGTGGTCAAACCACGTGCCAAAGCTAAGAACTGGCCTCTGATAAGTCCCTGTCCTTTCCAAACAATTCTAAGGGTCCTGACAGGGAAAAAATTCCATATTCCTCTTCAACTGAAAACCAAACTCATAACACCTTGGGACATCAGGGGTCTGCACTCACTAAACTCCCTGGATGGGCTTGGGCAACAGCATTTTAGACATTTTAGAAGTGTCCTTGATATCAGACAAAACCCATGTGCAGTGAGAAAGGCCAGCATTTCCACTGCTCTGATAAATGGCTACTGCTGCATCTGGAGATTGAGAGTTCTGTATTGAAGGGGAGACAGTGGGCACCACACACCCTTATGAGCCACAGGTGATAATGAGTCTCTGAGTCTCCATTCTGAGACAGTAACCTCTCAGTCACTCTCAAAGAAAAGGAGCAATATGGAGCAAAAACATCAGAACACTGAATATGACACTTGCATTTAAAAGCATTTGTCCCATGCAAATAAAAAAGAGAAACCCCTGCAACGCTCTCTCCTACTTACTTTGAAGAGTTAAAGCCAAAGTACTTTAGGTCAGACAGATCATTTGTGTGAGAAGGGCAGGTAATGTTAAAGAATGAAAAAACTTAGATCTTATTAAACATTTTTGAAGTACTGGCTGGGTAATTTCTGTTTATTACACTTTCAAACGAAAGAACACCAGCACCAACCTTCTGGTTTTTCCTTTTCAAAATCCAAATGATCTGAAGAATTGTTCGGAAATTCCTCATCCTTTCAGTAATTTCAGAAATTATCTTGAATCATATTCCCTCTAATTCCAACTTCTCCTTGATCTCTACCCTTCATCCTGGAATATGCCAACAAGTGCTAAAGAAAACTGCAGTGGTCACTGGTATGGGGGAAGGCTCAACCCACAATTTTCTTATTTTTACTCAACTTAAACTGCGTGGATTTCATTGTATTTTCCCATGACATGAACAAAAGTCCTTTTTGGCTAAGAAAACTAAGTGTGCCAAGTATCTCCAAAGTCTATCACAAGCTCAAATCAATGATCTTAGATCCCCTGGAGCTCACAGTGGCTCCAGGCTCCACCACTTCCTCACTCCTGCCACCTGCACAAGCATTTGACAGCCATTCAAAAAGGATGGACCTCTGACAGAAAATCAAGCCCCAGGAAGAAAAGAGGAAGCAAAGAAGAGAGGAAACAGCAATGTTGTTTGGGACGGCAATGGGATTCACACAGCTCCAAAGCCTCCCAGCCTCACACCTCCCCTTTAACAGGAAAGTGAGCTGTTTGTTTTGGAAAAGGCTCCTAGTGAAAATGGAACCAGCATTTTACATGGAATTTTGTGTCAATGCTCAGAAATTTACCTCTAGAGGGTTTGGGGATTTCTGGTTTTTTCCAAGGACCTGTTACAAACTCTATGTGCTGAATATAGGATGGATAACAGCTGAAGAAGAGCTGTTGGAAAGGGAAATCCATACTAACAGCACAGGGAAGAAAGAGCACTTCAGAGGATACTGAACTACTACAATTAACCTGCCAGACAGGATCAGGCCTTGAGGGGCTCCAGCCAAGTCTTGATCTTGCCCAGTGATGATTATCATAGACTTTAGAGAGAAATATTAGAAACTTAATTGGGAAAATCTGGGATAGAAAATCCTTTACATTAGATCTCATCCTGGTTTCTGAATGTCCAAGACTGCAATACACCTGAATCACAATTAATATTCTGCCAGTCTGCTTTCAGCATTAAATAACTTTAATACATAACATCCTGAAGATTGAATTTTCATGAGCCTGTCATTTACAGCCAAATAAATTAGTCTCACCTTTCTTAAATTTCAAGCATTGCATTCCAGCTTTGCCCAACATTTTTTTCTGATTAAACACTCCAGACCCCTAATGCATCACAGGAAAGCTGAACTCATGCATACTCTAATTTCTGTGCTCTTAAAACTAAATCAATTTTTGAATCATCTTCTCCAACTACTTTAGATCAGTGGATATCCAGAAAATCTCAATGTATAAAACAACAGCACAGCAGCCATCAGAAAACATGGCTGAAGATATTCCTGATCGCAATGTGATCCTGAGTTACGTACTACTTCCTTTCACCTTTCTGCTTCATAACACCCTCAAGCCAGATCTAAGATGAAGTCTATCAAACTTCTAAAGTCTATCGAACTAAAGCTAAAACTTCCTGAAAAGGAAGCAAGTAAATGAGATGCTCTAAGTAACCTAAAACTCACAGCAAAAATAGAGAATTTGACTGCTTGTGCTAAATGTTTTCATTATTTGTCAATTTTATTTCACCCTCAGTGCCAAACTTCCCCGTTCTTTATGTGGACCACAAATGTCACAGTAAAGTGATTTTGCTTTCACACATTTCCAAAAGGAACCATATTTGCAAAGACCCTAATATTTACATGTCTATATCATTTATTTGGTTGGAAATGGTTCCTGGGAGCAGCTGAACCAGCAAACTGGGAAGGACAGTAGCTCACAAGAAGTGTGGTGAACTCCTCATCTAGCATAGCTGCAGCAGGAAGAAGATCTGCCTGCATTCTTTAAAGTTAAACTCTGATAAGAGCAGCAGGCAGGTTGTTGTAGCATCTCAATGTCAAGTGCATATATTCTTATCAGAAATATGGTAAAAAAATCTGTTAACAAATAAATATCATCTGGATATGCAAGCATAAGGAGCATGTAATGCAGAGAAAGTATGTGAGATGGAAAGTATCTCAACTCAAATATTCACTTTATTGCTTATGAACATGTACATTATATATACATGGAGGTGTCTCCTAAAACTGTTTCAAACCCAGTTGCCTTGCTGGATCCAATTATGCAGCTCTTACTCTCGGAAGTATCCAGAAATGAATAGAGCACTTGAACAATAAAAGCAGAAGACGACACTGAAATGTCCAGGAAGACCACCCGTCAATGACTGTTTCTCTCTGCACAGCGTATTTTTGCTCAGGCAAAACCAGCCAGGTCTGGGATCCTCAGCACGAGACAGACACGGACCTATTAGAGTGGATTCAGATGAGGCCATAAAGATGCTCCAAGGGTTGGAGCACCTCTGCCATGGAAACAGGCTGGGAGAGCAGGGGATGTTCAACCTGGAGAAGAGACGGTTCTGAGGAAAGCTTACTGTGGCTTTTCAGTACATAAAGGGTGCTTAACAAAAGACAGAGAGTGACTTTTTATATGGACAGACAGCGATAGGACAAGGGGAATGGATTTAAGCTGGAAAAGGCAAGATTTAGATTAAATGCTAGGAAGAAAGTCTTTCCTGTAAGGGTGGTGAGGCCCTGGCACAGAGTGCCCAGAGAAGCTGTGGCTGTCCCTGGATCCCTGAAATGTCCAAGTCCAGGTTGAGTGGGGCTTGGAGCTACCTGGGATAGTGGAAGGTGTCCCTGTCCATAGCAAGAGGGTTGGAAAGAGATGGTTTTATTAGATTCCTTTGCACCCAAAACATTCCAGTTCTGATTTCAGACAGGAGCCCATTGCTCTGCCTGATATGAGGTTTACTATGATTAAAGAAGAGCTTTAATTGGCTCCAGCTGCCTCAGAATCCAACAGGCCAAGCAATGCTAACAGTCGACATCAAGTGTGAGTATCTGCACATTTCTCCCTATTTAGATAGCTGCCCAAGAGGAATTCTGCCTAGTTCACTGAGAAAGCTTTTCAACATTCCATTCAGAGACTGGCATAATTTCTAAGGAAATCTCCAAAAGATAACCAACAAAAGCAATTTACTGTCAATAGACCTAAACTGGTTAAAGATTTCCAACATTACACTAACTGAACTTACACTACACTACACTTACACTAACTGAATCTCCCATCAGGTTAAAGACAAGGACTGACAAACTCAAAGAATACAAGTGGAAAGCCCTTGTAATTCAGAAAAGTGAGCAACACAAGGGTCTTATCACCCCTGAGAAGCTGTGCTACTCACATGTTTAATTCTAAGATGCTACATGCTACCAAAATTCTTGGAGGGAAATTTTAAATTAGAACTACACAAAACAAAAAACAAACAAGCAAACAAACAAAAAATCCACAAAACAAAAACCCAACCAACCATCCAGCAAAAAAAAAAAAAAAAACCCAAACAAATTATTGTACTTAACTGTGTACAACTGAAACCTCAAAGGTCACTTGATTTTAATGGTCACACTTTAATTCCCTGTGGCATTAGAAGCCAAAGCATCATCCAGCCTGGTGCTACAATGAAGAGCATGTGACTATTACAGAGGTGCCATATTTGCCTTCAACTGTAACAACTTCTTTTGTGCCAAGCTGACACAAGAAAAGGTATTTATTAATAAATAATTTGCATATGTCCTATAGGAATTACTTTATGAATCTATCTCATGCTGATAAATACAGCTGAGCTCCTACAAACAGCCCATTCAGGTGTGTGACTCATCCAGCTAAATCATTCCCAGCGAAACTTGGTGGGGTACACAGAAGAGGAGTGAAATATTTCCCTTCCCCGTTTGCAGTTCTGCACAAGCATGGGTGGTGTATTTTCAACACTCTGGCTGCTCTATTTTGCTTCTCCCTTTTCTTGACAGCAAAAATGATCTTCCAGGACAAGCTGTAAAGAGGAGGATTATAAATCCCAATATAGACTTTCTGGTAAACTAGAAAAAACAATGTGGATTTCTTCAAATGCACTATCAGTATACTAATAAAAAGGAAGAATGAGAATCCAGGGGTGTCTGAAAAAGAACAACAAACTATCAGAGAAATAAAAAAGTGACTGTTGGAGTTCTTTTAAAATGCTAAAATTCCGTAGTTGGCTTGCAGCCAGCCTCAGTCAAACAGGAAATCCAGCATACAGGTCTGAAATGTAAGTTCAAAAAGTAACATTCTCCCAACCCACCCCCACTACCACAGTCAATACTGTTCCAACCAAAAGTCTTCTAAGTGACTTCATTATCTGTTTCCTTCCCCAGCGGAAAAGCCACCCCCCTCCTGGCTTGTTTTGCTGCAGATGGGAAACAACTAGAGATAAACAGCAATTCTATGGGAAAGAAAGCACTTCAAGTAATCTCATCAGGATTTTTAGTCAAGTTGTGGCCTCTGTGCAGTCTTGAGACAATATACAATAAAATTACCTGAAACTGATTTATGTACTTAATTACATTAATTCAGGGAAATTGAGCCATGTCTCTCAAAGTCTTTTCATTACTACAAAACTGAAAAGAAACTAGATCAGATGAAAATGTTCAATATTTTCATAAATAAATTTAAAGAAATATGTCCCTTCTACAGCCCTTGTCAGCCTGTATTGTACACCATGAGATCAAGAATCCTGACAGCAAAGAGAGCAATTTTCTGGTTATTTTTAGTAGAGTTGTTTATGGGAAATAATCTGGGAAGCCAACTGTCTTCCTCTAGGTATTTTATTGGAATACTGAAACTGAATTCAGACATTTTTACAAATATCTCTCTAAAAAGGGAAAAATCACCACAGTCAGCTCTAGAGACTATTCTTACAACAAGGTTTATTTTTATAGGGATACTTCTAGCTATTATATGGCACAAATACGTGAACTCCGTGTTTTTGCCCAGTCATTTAGAGAATAGACTAAATGTTCCATTCCAATTCTTGGCTAGAGTACAAGAAGACTCCTCTAACGGCAAGGAAAACATATGTAGCGCATTGGAACACTTTGCTTCAGTAAGTCCAAGTTTGATTAAGCTGTTACAGACAAAATCTATCCAAGCAAACTTTGGGGTTTTCACACATCATCTTCACAAAAGTAGCATTCATCAAAATTTAAACCTCACCATCCTATGAAAACTCAAGTCTTTTTGGATCATTATGATTTCTTCACCTTTTCCTCTGGAGTTCCTACATTTATAATTCCCATATCAAGCTATGCTAATATGAAATAAGAATGCTGGAAAATAACTTTCTCAGTGACATTTCTATTTTGGAGTTCTCTGACTCTTGCAGAACCGTAAAACTAATTGTATAAACTCTACAGTAACGTGCTTCCACCTCTGCTGCCTTTGTCATGTGTTTGTTCCTAATGTCAATTCCTGTCTAAACTGCAGCAAAGAATCTTAAACAGAATGCACATTTTCACTCAAGAGCTCTGGCAACTGGCTCCTGCAATCTGTCAGTTCAGGGAGCTCTCAAACCCAGTCCCTCTACCCCACTCAGCCATTGGCACAGAACTGGGAAAGGAGATAAAGCCTCTTGCATGACTGGGTGCTCATCTGAGCAGCATTCAGACAAAGGGCTTGTGAAAGAAAATAATCATTCTAGCAAAAGTAGCTTTATTTGGGGACCTGTAAGGAAGCCTTAGTGCTTTTCCCTGGTGGATAATTGCTCCATCAGATAGAACATGGAGATGTTATGCCATTTAGAACAGTAATTGGCTGTAAGTAATACAAATGCAAGAAAGACAAAGCTAAGTAATTTCATTAAAATCTGAGTATTTAGAAAAACTTTAAAATACTGAAAATATTCCTACAGTGGGAATTAAGCTGCAAGACACAACCTAGCATCAGGGTTACTCTATGTAACTGGTATTCCTGTACCCATGTCCCTCTGCCAAGAGAGCCTCAAAAAAGTTCTGCAGATAAGATAGTGCAAAGTAGACTGCTGATAATATTTATAACTGTCCCTTAGAGGTACCTGTGAGTGGTCATTGGTCCAAACAGCTCCTGCTCAAAATTCCTCCTGCTTAAGGTTTTATAGTTTTCTTCACACTTAAAAAAAAAAAATAACACTTTATGGATGCCCTGTGTAAGTGTGTATGAATTGAAAATGAGTTCTGAAAGGAAAACTGAAAAAAAACTGATTACACAAAGCCTTCTCATATGCCAGACTAAGTAAGAAGGGTCTCTTGATTTATATCAATATGCTCTTTCCTGCCAATTTTAAACCACACTGAGATGAAGCAGATCAACTCAGCTGCAGGAAGTGCAAGCATCTCCTATCCTCTTGATTTCCTACCTTATAAGAAAATGGCTATCATCCTTTGAACAGTGGACTGCAAAGCAGAATCAGTTTTATAAGACTCTTATAAGACCTAAATGAAGATGTAGACATCCAAATTCTTTATAAGCATATCACAACTCGCATACTCTGCTCCCAGTGCTCTGAAATACAAAATAAACACAGGAAGTTGTATCATCCTCATTCCACAGATGGGCAACCAAGCCATCTCAGAGGAAAGATTAAAAAAACCTGATGTCTCTCACAAAACAGAATCTAATCTCCCCCCCTCTTCTCTACCATGTGCCTCAGAACAAACTGAACTTGGAGACTGACACTGGAAATGAGGGGAAAATATTTTATTTGCACCAGAGAACCACTAATGTATGGATCCGTGACTTCTACAACTCGGTGGGGGATTCAGCCTTCATTTTACTGACTCTCAGAATAGTACAAGTGTCACACCTTTAAGTAATGATTCATTTTTTCCCTCCTAGTTGTATGTCATTTCCCTCCTCTATGCTTTTTATCTGTATGTAACTTGTGTCTTTTCCATCTTCACTGTATTATTAGTACTCTTTTAAGAAAAAAAACTTGATACAATGCACACTCAAGATGTGCTCTTTCATGGAAAATCAAGGACCAGAGGTCACACCATTACCACATATCCACGGGGATAGTGTTTGCAGGCACAGGCACTGTGGCTAGCTGAGAAAACAGCATGCAGCAACTGGGACTTGCTCTTGACTTCTCCTTGCCCATGAACTTAGGAAGATGGTATCCAGATACATTCTGGCAGATTACAGACGTGTTTATTTATTCCGGTCTTCATGAAGGGGTCAGTTCGGCAATGACATTCCTTTGCTATGGTGATGGTAATGGGTACAGGCTGCCCAGAGAAGCTGTGGCTGCCCCACTTCTTTAAGTGTCCAAGGCCAGGTTGGATGTGGCTTGGAGCAACTTGGGATTGTGGGAGGTGTCCATGCCTGTGCTAGGGGGTGGGAGGCAATGAGCTTTAAGGTTCCTTCCAACCCAAACCATCCTGGGACTATATGGTTCTCTAATAATACAATAAACAGAGGGCTGAAAAGTAATCATGTGGTTATCAATGCATTCTTCAGGAAATGGGCAGGTGTCGGTAACATAAAAAAGGAGGATAAAGGGATAGAGATTGCCTCTTGATTTAACATGGGTCTCCTGCACGACTAGAATGGTCACCCCACCTCACTTCTGAAATAACATTACTATTATTCATCAGTAATGTAACCACCAAAGAGAATGAGAAATTTTCTTTTTTTTTCAGTTTTTTTGCAAATCACGTGGTGACATCTGAATGGAAATGCTAGATGAGTTGCACTGTTATTACTCTAATATTCCCTACCTTTTACAGAACTCAGTACTATGCTTAAGCTTACAAGGACAACGGAAACTTTGCGTTCAGTAGCTTCTGGAGGCATGATATTACTTCTGCCTCATAACACTTTTTTCCGGCAAGAAAAAGTAGGACAACAAAGTTCCATTTATTTCACCTTCTCTTTTTAAAAAGTTTTTGTACATTGCTCTTTATTATTTCTGTAAGATATTTAGCTATTCATAATCTTTGCAGTTTACATAGTGGCCAGCCTTAATAAACATTTTAAAATTTCAGCGTAAGTGTACATACTGTGAATAAAAGATTTTTAAAATTATTATGATTACCATCATTAATACAGCTGTTTTCTCTTTTGGCAATGGGAGTAAGAAAAATGGCATCTGTGTAAGTGATTCAAACGCATCGGGGAAAAATCCCAACTTGAAATACAGCTCAGTGGGTCTAAGAAATTTAAATCAGAGTAAACAGATTTAAACTTAATACTGAGCTTCTGTTTAAGGCACTCTCTTTGCATGTATCATGAGGCCCAAATATGCCTTCAAAAACATATCCAGCATATCTTAATACTGATAAAAAGACTCTACAGCCATATGAACACTGAGTCTGTAAACATTGGGATGTCTATGGCATTTTGTCACTACAGAATTTCAAGAGAAGAACTCATTAAAAATAACCCTGCCATTCTGTTTGCAGGTTTTGTTCTGGTTATCGGACTGGTGACATTCTACCGTATCGGACCATACACCAACCTCTCGTGGTCCTGCTACCTGAATATTGGAGCCTGTCTTTTGGCCACACTGGCAGCTGCCATTCTAATCTGGAACATCCTCCACAGGCGTGAGGACTGCATGGCACCCCGGGTCATCGTCATCAGCCGCACCCTGACTGCTCGCTTTCGCCGGGGCTTGGAAAATGACTATGTTGAGTCACCATGCTGAAAGAGCACACTTGAAAGGGGGAAGATCTCCAAGGAGATCTGCACTGGAGTTATTTTCTATAAATATATGCTATAATTTAAAGGTTGAAACACATTGCAATGTTCACTTGTGTGGGCAGAAGCCCTCAATTATTATTCGGATGGGCTCCATCTATATACATATGTATAAACCACAATTTTATATATATATAAATAATATTATATTGCCCTCTCCTTCTGCTGAATAGCACAGAATTCTTGAGTTGGCTGCATGGCAGCAGGGTCAGCTGGAGAAGATACCAAGAGCGTGCAATGAGATTACAAGAAAGAGGGAACCAAACACATTTTCTCTCTCTTCATCAAGTTCTCCTGCTCCCTAAAAATAAAACAAAAAGCTATAGGAGACCAGTGACAATAGCTTGGGAGTTCACAGGCAATCTGAGAAAGCAGAAAGCTCACTATATATTAAGTGATGGGTTTAAAAGTCTAAATTTCATGACTTTCTAGGGCTTCTATTTACCTCTCTACAAGGAATGGATTCTCATTAGCTGCAACACCTCATCCCAGCCCCAGGACAGACCAGAGAGTAAAAACCAAAAGCAATTCTAACTATTCTTATGTAAAGAAAGGGATTGCAGAAGAATTAAGATGCATTTTTTCACACTTTTTTTTTGTGACATAGGTTTGCTAATGTCCTATGGATAAACAGACATTAAAAATGAGAAGGGTACGCAGCTAGAACAGGCCACACATGCTGCTGAAAAAATGTTCCAGTGTTTCACTGAGGGCAAATGTCCACCCAAGGCTACCTGAACTCCGTAATAACCAGATGTATGATTAAATTACATTGTTGGGAACTATTATAAGAAAAAAATATTCCAGCCCAAATTTGTTTATTTTCTCTCCAGCTAGTTATAACATTTGCTGTGACTTTAGAATGCTATGACAGGACACCAGCTCTGCCCAGAGCCATATAACACAGAGAATATTGGAGAATAGAGCTGCCACTCAAGCACCCAGACTGGAGAACAAGACAAACATACAGAACTTCAGAATTTTGAGATTTAAAAACAACCTGCCTGATAACTTAGTATGATAATGAAATGAAAAATTAATGCCTTTAGAATTAAGTATAAGGTTTATATGCCTTACCCTGAGAAGCACATGGCCCTACAAAAGTCATATGTATATAAGTTTCAGGGGAAAAAAAAAGCAACACATCAAAAACTATTATGCAGGAATACATGGGATACAGGAACCTGAGGCAATGACAGGTGTGTAAGTGCGCTCAGAATGCTGCTCTGAGCACAGTTCGTGATAGGTTTGAGCTGTGAATGTTACAAATTCCTTAGGACTGTTGTGTTGCTCCCAGCTGAGTACACTGCTTTGCTTCTTTATCACTATTTCTACACTTTGTTAAAATGTAATCATCAAGCTGGCTCTTGAGTTCTGTTCTACACTCAGTTTGGATGTGATAAGAAACTCAACCTCGACTGCTGCTTTGCACCACATTCCACATGAGCAACACTCCACTGAGACTGATACTCTAGAACAATTGCACTGCTCTACACTGTCAGGGGAAATCCCATAAAGCTGACAAAGAGTTTCTTCTAGCAGTAGGTTTGTAAAAACCAACTAAGATTAGTATTCATCTGCCCTCATTAATTTTCTGAGAAAAAAGAATTACAGAAACAATATGTTATGATTAAATGCAGTGGTTTTCAAAATAAAATATTAGAGTATTTAAGAGACATTATATTATTTCCTCTAATATTGTAATATCCATATTATAATAATGTACATGTGAATTTAAAAAAATCAGGTATTTGGTCCATAAATCTGTAACACTTGGTATTGCTGTGATTATTTTAGATGTATAAATAAAATTGTGAATGTTCATTTTCTTCTAGTGATGACATTTTTGCCATTCAGACACAGGATAAGGTTGCAGGTTATCAGTACTTCTTTCTCTTTTAGTAAAAAATTCCACAATGTATTATAGACAAAAAATGAGCAGAGAATGCATTAAAATGTCGGTGAGAAAGATGTTTCATCTGGTTAAAAATGAAAGGGAGAATGAAATCAGAGAGGGAAAAAGTAAGTAGAATCTAGGAGGATCTACACTTCATACAAACTTTTAACAAAGATAAACTGCACCCATGAAGAAATACATACAAATAGTTCTGATACCTTTTTATCAGCTTGATGGATTTGAAGGCCTCATCCATGTCTCCAGCTGCCAGATAGTAGCTGAAGTTCAGCATGGCATCCTGGGTGGTCTTATCACAGTTTCCCAATCCAATGAAATCTCTCATGGGTCTTCTTGCAACCATCTGAGAGACTGTTCCTGAGCCAGACTCTGATGCTCCCTTCTCAGCTTCTCCCAGCTAAAAGGAAAAGGTTGTTATATAGGTGTCAAGCAGGTTGAAACTTACTCCTTTGTACATGCAATTAATTACATTATTCCCACCACAGTCCAAGTTTTTTATATCTGCAGGACCATGATCAAAAGAGACAATAGTTGTGAAGTTTCAGAACTTCCTAGAAAATGCCACAAAATATGGAACGTCATAGAAGAGATTAGCGTATCACAGCATGTCAGTGATCACTGGAGATTAATAATATACCCGGAAATGTAACCTCCTTTTATTACAGTCATTATTATTTTATATATATGTGTATATTAATAGTACTACCATTATAATAGAAACTGTTAAGTTCCCAGATTTCAGATAAGCACCTCTCCAAGTTTAGTAGTCTCTTCTCAAATATTAGTCTGATGTTCTGAAAGGGAACGATACAGACCAAATTCTCTTATCCTTGCCTTCCTGTTAATCTTATGAATACTGACGCTCAGGTTCAAACCCTTCCCTTTACAACTGGCAGTTATAAAGCTTCAGGGGCACTTTTACCACTCACTGAAAGGCAACTCAGTCATTATGCAGAAAAACAAAGTCTCAGTCCTCAATATCAAATGATCTGTCTGGAGTGTAACAAGGGAATTTTCCCAAGCCAGGCACAGAGGAAGATCATCTGAGCCATGAAGGACGCTAATTGTATAATTACACAAGATAACTAAATTTTATGGCATACAGAAGCCAGTAAAAATTGGTATGATATTATAACAAAATGGAAGTCCTAGGTACAGTAAATGACAGAAATCAAAAGTGCAAATCTGTTTGACTAGAACTTGAAGAATTTCTGGAACCAGGACAGTAAAGACATTATAGTGAAAAAGGAGAAACCTTGGAATGAAACTTGGTCAGCAAGGCTTGTTTCATCAACTTGATTTGCTGCATTTAAAACAGACTCTGCTCTTACAGTAAATTAGGTTTCCCAAATGAATACAAGTGATGTAAAAAGTGACTTCGTCATAAAGAGACAACCACCTACCAGGAAAAGGGAAACAAAAGAGAGAAGCAGAGGATGAAGGAAGAGGACCAAAACAATGCAGATACTTACAGGTTTATAGACACATCCCCTTCGAAAATGCAACTAATGGCAGCAATAATCCATGCAGTCAAAAAACAAAACAAAACAAAACAAAAACAAAACAAAAAAAACCAACCAAACCAAAAAAAGGAAAGAAACAGTATCAAAGTAAAATAGCATGAGATGGAGAAGTGTTAAAAAGAAAGACTGGAAAATGCAGCATATCACATTTGACCTTTCAGTTTAAGGGAAAAAGAAAACTAAACAAAGTACAACTCTAAAAGCTCAGTCTGCACAGAAGACTGACAACAGGCAGTGCTCTGAAGAAAGGGATAAATTGCAAAGTGGTGCTCTGAATCTGAACATAGTAAGTAGATATATTCTCCTTGTCTAATAATGCTCCCAAACTACATGAAGATTGGAAGTCTCATTAATATTAATTTCCTGTAGATTTTACAAAACTAAATACATTAGTATAGTAAATGGGCTCTGTTACACTCCCCCTACAAGACAGGAACAGAGCAAATCATCATCATAAGAAGCATCAGGAAACTCAGGTCAGAACTTCACCAGAAAACAATCTGTAGGTGAAAGGCTGCAGCTCACCCAGTATGCATAGAATTATGCAGGGTATTATTTACCTGAGATGCCAACAATTTTGGATTGAAATTCTAACTTCAAGTTTTAGAAGTTAGAGCCTGCATTCTTGGCATTTGCAGCACACAAGCACTTGTTGATGGTCCAAGATGACTACTCTTGCTCTCTTAGGTATTCTTGGAGATTAAACTTCATTCCAGTAAGGAAGTGGAATGCTTCTGCCAAAGCCAGTATGGAATGTTGTGTCTTACAGCCTACATAAATCTCACACGAACACCCCTCTTGTACGTGCAATAGGCACAGTGACTAGATAAAGCAGAGTTTTTTTCACGTCTCTTTTTCAATTGCATTACCTGGTAATTCCTGTTTCTCCTACACTTGTACGTCACATTCAGTTTACAATACCTGTAAAAAGCCACTTCATTACAAATTCCACAATTCTGCCAAATTCATCTGCATCAGAATTATCTTTATGTCATTTCTACATATGATTCATCCCCTGTCATTGGAGTTGCTTTACCTACCCCAGACTCAATTTGGTTAAATTTGATCCCTATACAGTGAAAAGTCTCAATTTCTGGGAAGGGGAGGAATTCTTAGAGATTACCTCACCTTTTTTGCAAAGTAATAATGTGGCACCTCTATGCCCAGAAGAACCTGGTAGGATGAGGGCAGTAGAAAGCTGTCCTGCAGTAAAAGGCCATGCTCTTCAGTGCTGAAGAATGATATAATCCAAACATGCACCTGGAAAAGGAAGCAAAGCACTGTTTTGTTTTTATGCTGCAATATCCTTCTTTCTTTTTATTTTCCATAGTCACTTGGCAGAAGCTTCTCTTGACAATACTACGACCTATACATTCAGACACAGCTGCAGGGAGGGCAGAGCCACACACTTCCTACAGCAAGCAGCCAGCACCTCACTCTGCATTCCAGACTGGCCCTCCTGCACAGGGACCACCACCTCTGCCTCAGCAACCAGCTTCACCCACCATAAACAGAGAAGCCCCTGGCTACAGATAGCTGCTTCAGGGATCTCTAAGAGATCTGGCTCAGGGCAAAGAAACAGAATCACAGAATGAGAAAATCACAGAATGGTCTGGGTTGGAAAGGGCCTTAGAAACTATCTAGTTTCAAACCCCTGAAAGGAAAGAGAAACTTTCCACTAAACCAGGTTGCTCCAAGCCCTGTCCAACCTGGCCTTGGATACTTCCAGAGATGGGGCAGCCACAACTATTTTCAACTTATTTTTGAAAAACATTATATTATTCCCATTGTAAGTTCATCAGCTCACTGACTGCTTTGAGTTCCCAGGAAACATATCATCCAAAATATATCATTCAAAAATAGTTCCTCTAGCAGTTTAAGTATTGACCTGACTCAAGTTAAAATAATATTTATTTCTAGCATAAGTTAATCAGACTTCTCATTTACTAAAGCATAAACAGAGAGTAAAAAGTTCTGCTGAATAGGGGGCAAGAAGTAAGTTGCATTCCTTTTATATATTTTTTTTAACTTTATTTAGAAGCCAAGCATTTTTAAGTTTTTTACTTCAGGAATATTAGGTTGAATTGTTCTTCTCTTTGCTAGAAGACCCTAGCCAGGCCTTTCGAGACATCCCTATCCTACTTCTCCGTTTTACTTTGATCTTCTCATGGTTCTTCTAAGGTCATTTTAACCAACAAAAGACACAATGAGCTTTCTATCTCTAATTTTAAGAGATTTAGCTAAAATAAGGCACAAATACAAAGAATTGAGATAAAAACAGATGTTTCAAATTAACGGAATGTTTATGCAGGATAGGCAGTTCTGTACAGACAAAGTGCTAAAGAACACAACAAACACAATAGCAGGGGAAGAGAGGAAGAATTGTTTGTCTGATGAAAGAAATCTTTGATTAGATCATTTCTGATCAATAAAAATAAAATCTTTTTTCTTATGTAAAAAAGACCATAACAGATAATTTGGGAAGTCCCATAAAAATGTGCAGTGTCTCTCCAGAAAAGCAGAAGATGGGAGGGACTGGGTGGAAGAGCATATTTCTCTGTTCACCTTAACAGTAGTGTCCCTCTTATTCTATCAAGTTAATGTTTGCTGCTAAAAGTGAACTCGAGATATAAAATCAGCAATGTTTTAAGTTACAAACTTCTAGATTATCAATCCACCCAATAATGTCACCTGAAAAACTGTAGTCCAGATACAAGCTTGCATTATGGTCATTCCCAAAATTCTATCACGGCTAAAGAAATCCCCTCTTTATTTCTTCACTGTGTGCAAGCTCGGCCCAAACCAGAGAGCTGCCATACAGGGACTGCCTGAAGCACGGACACCAAACACAGGGTTAACGACTCATTTTTGCACATTATAATATGTACTACCCACTCCTACATTCTTAATGAAGAACAAAGGATTTATTACTTGGACAGGGAGAACTCCACGTAAAACAAGATAAAACAAATAAAAAAGACCATACTGTGTCCTCAATCTGGTTTTTGTTTTGGTCTGGAAGTTGGAAGCTGGTTTCAGGAATTGCTTCACATACAAAAAGTCTTGGTTCACTCTGGTCCCAGAAATGGCAAGCAGGGATGTGACTCTGCAGCTCTGGATATTCCACTACAAACCTACCAAGAGACAAGAAAAAAATCTAGAAAGGGAGACCAAGTAATTCCAGCTCATTCAGTGCATGAGTGTGAATAAAGCTTTAGCCATGGGATCATTTGCAGTTACTTATACTCTGTATTAGAACATTAAACAGATATGTTTTCCTGACTCCTAACATTTTACACATGGCAACACTTCTAGTTTGGTCTGTTACACTGGCAGTGGTGACAGGACATAAAGCATTTTGGCAGAAAAAAATTGGTACTGCCTATAGAAATAGATACTTAAAATCTAGATTTTAAGATCCCCTGAGATCGCAGGTCCTACAGAAACACTTGAACATCCTTCAAACTATCTACCTCAGTGCCTGCTGCTGTAATACAGGGGTTACCTCGGCTCTTGTCTTCAAACCATGGAATCATTAAGATTGGGATAGGCCTCTAAAATCGCCAAGTCCAACCATGCACACAGCACCACCACCATGTTCACCACTAAACCATGTCCCAGAGTGCCACATCCACACATTTTTTCTTCCACTTCCCCAGATGGTGGTTCCACCACTGCCATGGCCAGCCCATTCCAATGCCTTGACAATTCTACCTGAAGAAATTTTCCCTAATATCCAATCTAAATCTTTACTGGCACAAACTTGAGGCCACTTCCTCTTATCCTATTGATTATTACCTGGGAGAAGAGACCAACCACCACCCACCTACTGTCTGTCAAGAATTCTGAGGCACTGTGGAAGAGCACATTAAGCACAAGGACTTCCCTCTGCAGCCTTGGGAAAGCCAGTCTCTGACAGTAGTTTAAATAATATCTTACTGCCTCCTTTGGGCATTTCAATACTATTTCAGTGCCAGCCACGTGAAGACTCCAGAAATACAGAAGCACATTATTTTAGCAATGGCTTAGAATTCCATTCTTCTGGAAAAATGTCATATTATTTAAAAGAGAAACCAAAGACATCATTAAAGTATTTTCTCACTTGCTTCACCACTGAAGGGTGCAATTTGTGGGGAGGATTGGGGTAGGGCTAGAAGGCAAATTGAAAGAGACATTCAAAGGGGTGCAGAAACACCGTAAGTCCTCTCCCTGCCATGGAATTCAAAATCAGTAAATTGCAAACTGCAAAACAGAATTTGTGTAAAACACCTGGGAGTGTTTAGATTTTGCCTCGGGAGGAGAGAAAGAGAAGCAGAAGAGGTGTAGATTATTATCACTTTCTGCTGAATTTACTCACTCTAATTTGAAGAGCCTTTAAAAGGAAGAACACATAAATGAATTATTCACATAGACTATCTAACAATCAAGCAGTGAAACAGCATTCCTGGCTTGGGTTGGCCTCTGTTGGGCTACACAAGATACTGCACCTGGAAACAACTTCCTCACTTTCTCTTGACTACACTACTGCATAACCAAACAGGATGTAAGACCCCAGATTTGCATTGGCCTTAGTTTGTAGAGATGGGTAGAGATGGGTAGTTTCTTCTGGCTTTCAGTGGTAAGGAGAGTAGTTCCTTTGGTTTTGCTTGTAATACCCATAGCAGATAGTTGTTAAAAAAGCAATCCACCTGTTCCAATGCTGGTTTTTCTTAAGAAAAATACAGCCAAAAATTAATGTAAAATCAAATAGGAATTTATACTCTAATATTGCACCATATTTTCACAAGCATTTCTACCTCATCGCATTGTGCTGCTAGGATTTCTAACGCACTTCCTACAGCACAGTCTGTGTGAACTGAAAGGCATCAATTCTTAATAGAATTCTGTTTTATTCTAACTCTCCCTGAATTTCTGTTCTATGAATTTGTCCAATATCTCCATAAGCCCTTCCTTCATCTTCTCTGCTTCTTTTGCAAGGAGTTCCTTGGCTCAGCTGTATGTTGGCTGAAGAACTACCTCCTGCATATTTTGAGCTTGCTTTCTGGGTGTGTTGATTTGGCATAGCCTGGTGTTAGGCTGGGGGTGGGGGTGCATGCCACAGGGGTAGCTTCTGTGAGAAGCTGCTAGAAGCTTCCACCATGTCTGACAGAACCAACCTGTGACAGCTCTGAAGACAGGCATGCTGCTGGCCCAATTAGAGAGGTTGGCAACACCTCTGTCATGATATATTTAAGAACAAAATCAGAACAGTGCACACACAGTATTCCCCCAGGGGTGGGGAGGTGCCATGGTCACCGCCATGCCAGCACAGCCTATGGCAAGCCTTGCCTGCCTGGCCGCCCCAAGTCAGCTGCACTGCGGGTAGAAGGGCAGGGGCAGTGGCGGCTTCCCCCTCCCAGTGCCCCACATGAAGAGAGGTGATAAATATCACAAGAGCCATGGCGACCAGCCCTGCAATGGCAGCAGGGCTGCCTGGCCGGCAGTGAAAGCATGATGAGCAATTCCCTGACATGCAATCTAGATGGGATCAACTTCCAGGTGCCATGGGATCTTTGCAAAAATCTTTGAATAAGTGGAACTTGTTGACGATGGTATCTACAAGCAGCAGGTTTTTTCTAGTCAGAGAAGAGGATGAAGTGAGGACACACGAGGGAGAACAACATGGCAACACCAAGGTCAGTGGAAAAGTAAGTGGGGGAGGGAGTGCTCCAAAGCACCAGAGCAGAGATTCCTCTGAAGGCCATGGTTAGGGACTATGGTGAAACAAACTGTCCCCTTGTAATGCATGAAGTCCACAGGGGATCCAGAAATCCACACACTGCCCATGAGAAAAGTGTTCCCACCACAGTGGGTGGATGCTAGAGAAAGCTGTGGTCTAGTAGAAGACCTGAACAGAGACAGAGCCCTTGCTTCCAAAGTAGAGCAGCCTATCCTTCACAGACTGCATCCAGTGGATGAGTGATCCAAACCACAACAGTTTTGGGAAGACTGTTTGCCTGTGGGAGGGGACTCAATGGCATAGCAGAGAAAAGACTCTTCTCCCTGAGCAAACAGAAGAGATTTTGCGTGACAAACTGACCAAAATTCCCATGCCCTATCTCCTAGCACTGTTGATGGGAAGGAGGGAAGGGCTGGCAGGAAAAGCGATGTTTCAAGAGCTTATTTTACTTCTCATTATCCTCCTCTGACTCTGTTAATAATAAATATACTTCACACCTTTAAATTTAAACCCATTTTGCCCTGAGAGTTTTTCTTCCAGTCCTTATCTTAACTCATGAACTCTTTGTTAATTCCAGTTCTTTTTCTTCCCTCCTCTCTGCCCAACTGTAAAGACAAGGGTAAGTGAACAACACTTGTGGGTGCCTAACATTTGGCCAATGTCAAATCACATCACTGGGACCTTCATTTGACACTCCCCAGCTCACATTATTGGAATAGACAGGGATGCAGCTTGATGGACATACAGTTCACCAGTGATGACACATACAGTGATGGACATACAGTTCTTTAGAAATAAATTCATACAAGCTCCTTCCCAAGACAGAAGAATGCCAGAATCAAGGTGTGCTTGTCTCCACAGGAGAGATTTCCATCTTAAATCCACCATCAATGCTTCTTGAAGTAAAAGCTCCTTACTTGCCAATGCCTTGTCCAGCAGAAAGGTTCTCTCTACCATCTCCCTGTTCAGCCTTGAAATCAAAGAGTGTAACTTGGTCCATTTCAACGTCATAGAAACAGATCTTGGAATCGATGTTCCCATCTGCCTATAAGAAAGGCAAACAAAGGTTGCTGGGGCATGTAGTCAAAAAGAAGAATAGCTATGTTTATCCCATCTGTTTCATGCTCTCAGCTTTCTTCACTGGTCATCACATAAAGTCATTCTCACTAAGAAATATGAGAAAATTCCTGGCTATTTTTCTATTCCAACAAATCAGCCTTGGATTTCTTTGAAATGCTACAAAGCAGCTTTTGTAACTAAAATATTCCTTTTCTGGATTGTTCCCAACACAGTACAAAACCTTAAGAGACCCTAATTAATGCTGGGACATGACACTTCACTGCATGACTCAATAAACTGCCTGGACCAGGTAGGTTTATTTCAGATAAGTGATTCTTGCATCCTCAGTAATCTTGACCCACACCAGTCTATGAACCAACGGACAAGTCCCAGACAGTGAGTGAAGAGCTGTGTCTCACCCTGTTGACAAGGATGCTGACTTTGCTGCCATTAGCATTGCACTTCACAGACACAATGTCTCCACAGCCAGGGAGCAGTTTGGATAAACTCTTGCTGTTGCAGTGCACTTTTGCCTCTCTGTGGGAAGGAATAAACGTCAATTATATGGTGGCAAGCAACTGGCAATATGAATCAGCCAAAACATTTAGCAAATTATGGATAAGACTTTTAAAAGCAAACTATTTTATCTGTATGACACCACTGCCCCAGACTCCTGCTTCCTCTCCAGAGGATTGCTGCCGCAGCCTTTCTTTCAGGACTAAGTTAACAGACACTCTTTCTTCAATGAATCAGCAAGATTAAACATCAGTGCTTCTACAGGATCCCCAAAGATGCCTATACAGCACAAACATCTGACCAGAATTCTGAATTCAGAGGCCTGCTTTTCCTACAGAAGTATGTGGAACAGCACCATGAATGTTGAATAGAGCCCATCACATAAAAGTTCTGTATATGGAAAACACTGTGGTGCAGGAGTAAAGAAATGTCATTAGCGAGGCATATTTATATATTTTGTTACCTCAAAAGAATTTTATTGCTGGTATAGATATAAACCCAGTAATCAGGCAGCAACAAAGAAGACAAATCTCATGAAACAAAAGAATGCAGTAAAAAAAAGTGACGGTAATTTGAAAGACAGCAATTTGAAGTGACAGCAATTTAGAGCTATAATATAATCTCATAAAAACACAAATCTTTGATTTTATAAAAATAACATTTGTTCTAAGCCAACTGTGGTGCCCTGAAATTAAAGTGTCATAATTTGAGAAGGAGTATTTTCAGTACCAAACACAAAAATTTATCATAGTATGCATGAGTGAAATTATTTTTTCTCACTATCAAACATCATAATCCAATATGTATGCTACTCACAACCTGCCTAAATCTAGTAACCTTCAAACTATCCCAGGTGGAATGTGTGTGATCCCAACCCAAGTTGTTTCCAGAGGGCAACTAACCAGACTTTAGCATTCCTCTGTTGACAGCATGCAAAGAAGAAGAGAATCTGTTTCAAACTCTTCAGGTTTTTCAGCTTTTCAAAATTACATTTGTCATCAGCAGCTAAATTTTCAAAATTAGCATCATGTCAGTATCTTTTTCATGTTCATCAGTATGAGAGTACAGCAATGTTTGAATGAAGTCAGGTAAACTTCTTAACCTAATCAGGAGGAAGAACACAGTCTCCACAGTTCTAGGTTCACTTTCTCCACAGATTCATTGAAACAAGTTTGCTGACTTATGAGAAGATACAAGACCCGGTTTTATTTCAGCTCTTTTGAGATTCAAGTCTTGTTCAAGTTATCAAAAGCAACATGGGACACCCTTAGCCTGATCTTCGATAAATTCTTGACACACTTTTAAATGCACTCAAATATCCCTCATGGTATCCTCCTTTTACAATAATCATCATCATAAATTCATGACTTGCCTAATTGTTCTATGGTTCCTCCTTTGCTTTGGAAATATGTCACCAGTTCATACAGCTGCATGTATTGTCTCAAGATTCAAAGGGACTGTTGCTTTTCATCAAACCAAAACCAGCTAAAGATTCCCCACAAAATACATGCTTAACTACAAACAGATCTTTTAAAAGCCTTAATACCTGCGTGAGAGATCAAAGATTTTCAGGTGAGCCAGATCAGTTCCCACAGCCAGGAAATTCCCACAGACATCCAGGAGGCACGGATTCCCCTCTGCTTCAGAGAACACCAGCAGCTGTTTAACTGTGCCCTGGGAAGAAACGTGTAACACCAGGTTTGTGTGGCCACAGCCTCACTAGAAGGGACTTATTTTGTCACCAAGTTGAGTCAGGAATTACTGAACTTCTGTGTTAGATGAATCACTCCAAGCAAACTGGAGAAACATACACACACAAATGCAACGTGGGTTTCAGGTATGTATATAACCTCAAAAAAAGTCTAAATTTAAAGGCATTCTTCTGCAATAATTTCCTCTTTAGTAACACAATCTTTACCATGTGAAAGACATACAGAAATATCAAGTCCCTGAAGGCCCTTAAATATATAGCTGTAAAAACAAATACAGTATAATTATGTGATGAATCACACTCATTCTAAAATATAATATTTATTCCTAAATAAAATTATGTATTATAGAACTCTGATAATTCTATTTCTCTTTTTGGTTCTCACAGACTAGCAGAGGCTGCAAAGGTTCACTCAAAATGTGCAAGTAGTATTTACCTTGTAAGAATATTCAGTATGATCATCTTCCTGAAAAATGTATTTCAACCTGCATAAAACTTACATCATCTTCAAGTCTTTAAATACTTACTAGTTACACTGCAGTACTGTTCAGAGAGGTAGTCTTTTTAAAGAACACAAAATGTCAAAGATCTTTCTGCTGAAAGACTCAAAATATTTTTTGAGTATTGTATTGTGACAAGGTAGAGTTAACAGATTTAGAAAGATCATGGACTTTACTTTTAAGCTCTAACACCAATCTTTGAAAACAACAAGGCCTATTCATTTCTTCATGGTTTTCTCAGTCCTTACCTGCCAGGTGCGGACCTGGATCCGATACGGCTCCACTGTGTATAGACTTTCTCCATGAACAGACAGAACTGGAGAGTCACAAAGGAAAGAGCCTGGAACAATCACAACAAAGCCATCATTACAATAAATATGTTCTGTAAAAAGAAAAAAAAAGTAACTTATAGCAAACTATTTCCACTTTCTTGCACAAAATCCCTTTGTTAATCTGTCAGTCACTACTGAATTCCAACTTCTTGGTGTTTTAGCCTTCTTCCATACTGCCACTACATTTAAAAGCTGGAGCTCCCATTGTAAACAGGTGTTGGTACACTCTGTCCATGGAAACAAGTGAGAGAGAAACGGCAAAGGGTTGGTATGGGGAGTGAAAGAGAAAAAAAAAAGTGCAGTGTGAGGCTCTGATACGAGAATTCACTTTTCCCTTCAGTGAACTGCTACTGAAGAGGAATAACAGAATCTCTGTCAGAACAGTGGCTCTGCAATAACTTCAGAAGTGGTGTAGACTGTTAGGACCTCGGTGGTAATAAAGCAATGATTCAGCATGGAAAAGTTATAAAATATATCAGGAAATATCAACAAGCAGACAACACCTAATGATTTTTAAAAGACAAATCCCAAGATTTAGGATGGAATTGATGGAATTCTACATCACTTATTTCTCAAGGCAGAAATATTTAGGGAGAATTAATAATTTAAAAAGCTAATTTACTCTACTTGGCACTATATACGCCAATTTATGGGACAATTTCTCCTGAGAGCTGAGACAAAAAGCCTCCTTCCCAGTTCCTATGTGAGTGCTGTGTAACCTTGATTACATTTTCTCAAAGCATTCAATAGCCATTGCCATGTCTTATCTGTAAAGGCAAGAGAAGTCACAGCTACAAAAGCAGGAAAAAATTGCTCTTCTTGATCAATATCAATGGTGTACTTAAAAAAATACAAAAAGAAGTAGTTCTAGCCTCACACAATGTTTTGTGCAAGGCCCTGTATAATGCCATTTAGCTACATAAGCTTTCTCAACCCCTGAGGGTTTTTTTCCAGTATAGAAGAAGGTGTCTCTGTCCATGGCAGAGGAGTTGCAATAAGATGTGCTTTAAAGTCCCTTCCAACTCAAACCATTCTGTGATTTTATGATTATAGTGCATTGGCTACCATGAATGAATATATAACTTTGGAATAAAAGAAGCATTCTGACTCTGACCAACATTTTAAGTCCTACCTGCAATTCTAAAGGTATCTCCTGAGCACTCAAAGACAGCCACTTGCTTCCCATTCCAGAATACTACAGCATCCTAAAACAGAGAAACAAAACACCAAATAAATATATATGCATAGTTCCTTTTGGAAACATACAGGAATTCATGCAATAACATAACAAGAACTCCCCTATAACAGCCACCAGTTACTAGTTCCTCTGGACATTGGGTTTGAAGGCTTTTAGCAGCCCAGAGGTTCTCTGGGTTCTGGTGAGCACCCTAGAGAATTCCTGAGTCCCTGTTCTATCTTAAAAAACCCCAGCTTCACCACAGCACCATTGCTACTGTCACAACAATACCTTCATAACACACTACATTGAATATTTTTTTAAAAGGCTTATCTTGAAGACTTAGGAAGTTTGGTCTCTATAAATCTAACTAGGCAACTGTTTAGGCAAATAAATGGAAAATAAAAACCAAATGGATTAACCTTAGTAGCAAATACTCCATTAGCGTTCATATCAACACGAAGGCTGTGAGTGGTTCCTGTGTTGAAGATTGTCACATTGAAGAGGCTGGGAGACACCTGTACCACAGCCACCTGCTGATGAAAATGCGCCAACATGGCCTGCTCACTGAGGATCACCACAGAGCTGATGTTGTTCACTGCCAGCAGGTTTTTTCGGGACCCCCACTGTACATAATGGGAAAAGAAAAACCACACAATTTCATCTCTGGTCTTGAACTGTCATAGCAATGTCCCAAGAGAAATAACATGGAGAAAGACAGAAAAATTATTTTTATAAATATGCGAAGTCCTACTATCTAAATACAAACTATACGGAACAACTGGAAAATATTACTGATTCAAATTATTATGCCTGTTACTCAGTGCGCTGGTTTAAAAGACAAGTGTCTGCTAAGGAAGGCAGGAACCTTCCTGGAATAGAAAGATGGCCTCTGCTGCAGGGGGGGAATCCCCCGCAGCACCTTTTCAAAGGGTCCCTGCCAGCAGGGATTGTGGCGTTAAAGATAGCAAGACAGCATGGTCAGGAGTGTCTTGTAAAAATAAAATGTTTAATAACAAAATAAACTTAGGAAAATACAAGTAAAAGAGTTAAGCCGAGCACAGCAGAGAGACAAGCTCATCTGCCTGCTAAAACAGCCTGAGAATGCCGTTGGAGCCTTTTGTCTTCCTTCTTTTCTACCTGATGGTCAAGGATGGTTCTACTGGCCACTTGCCAATAGAGACAGGTGCAGGTCTTGACAGACAGGGACAGGGTCCAATTGGTACCGGTTCCTTGACACTGGACCAATGGCAGCAAGCAGCGGCAAGAAGGTTCTAGCTAGTTCCTAAAAAAGTCTAAAGGTAAACTAAACCCTTTTTCCTTGTAAGGAAAAAGTGTGGGGGTGCATTGCTACAGGCCTCCTCCCTCCAAATTATTATAACTTCAAAAATATAGGGCTTTCAGGAAAAAAAGGGAATAACAGTTCTTTACTAGAAAATATATATATAAAAAACAGAACAAACAATAAACAACAGCAAAGAAAAACCCATGTATTTTCCCACCCGTCAAACAATTTCCCCTTTAGTGTAGTTATGGTCACAACCAGCAGGGGCGCCATCAGGCGAGGCAGCAGGGCATCAGTGGCTTCCCTGTGGCTCCAGGGGATGCTGCGATGTGAGCCCTGAGCCTCCCCAGGGGTTAATGGTAGCCTCAGGAAGACAACATATGGGAAGCAGTTCCTTTGAGAAAACCCAACTCAACATTATCCACCCAAAATTTTCTTTTCCCATACCAACATGTTACATTGAACTTATACTTTTTAACTATAGACATATATGTATTATCCTAATTATATACAAATATACATGCAGATATGGATACAGGCACAATGTCATAGACTGTTCACCCTAAAATAAGATCCCATTGAGGTATATGTTATGTTTCTCTACCTTTCTGCATCACCCACCAAGTGCAACCATGTCCCAGAGCAAAGACAACCAACAAATGGGTTCGTCTTTGCTCAAGGCAGAATTCATCCAAGTAGTCTTTCCCAACATACCTCTCATGTGCACCACCAGAATCTTATCACCATCTGCAGTACACAGCAGTTCAGATTGGGCAGGGCCAGCTCACTCAGTAGAACCTCTGTATCAACTAACCCTGTAGCGTTTGCTAAATGCAGATCCCACTGCTTAAAGGTCCTACCTCCCATTGCCTTCAATGTTGTTTTTAATAGTCCATTGCATTGCTCAACTTCCCCAGCAGCTGGTGCATGGTAAGGAATGACTAATAATGATTAAATACCATGTTCTCTTGCCCAGGTGCTCACAAGGCTGTTCTTGAAATGAGTCTCATTGTCATATTCAATTCTCTCAGGGGTGCCATCCTTCCACAGGACCTGCTTCTCAAGGCCCAGGATGGTGTTCCGAGCAGTAGTGTGAGGCACAGGTTGGATCTCCAATTATCCAGTGGTGGCTTCTACCATTGTCAGCATGTGGCACTTGCCTTGGCAGGTTTAAGGCAGTGTGATGTAATCAATCTGCCAGGCCTCCCCATACTTATACTGGACCACCATCCACCAAACCACAGGGACTTCAACCACTTGGCCTGCTTGATTGCAGCACACATCTCACAGTCACGGATAACCTGGGAGATGCTGTCCAGTTAGATCCACCCCTTGGTCTCCCCTTATAGGTGGCACCTCTGCCCTGACAGCCTGAGACACCATGGGCCCATTGAGCTAGGAACAACCCTCCCTTGTGTTGCAAGTCCAAATCTGTGACACTTCGATTTTTGCAGCCTGATCCACTTGTTCATTTTCAGTACTCATTACCCCGACTCTCGGGGACATGGGCATCTACATGACAGACTTTCACAGGTAACTTCTCTACTAAGTGGCAATGTCTTGCCATTCTTCAGCAGTCCAGACTGGTTTTCGTCTACACTACCAGTTGGCCTTTTTCCACTTTTCCAGCCACCTCCACGGACCATTTGTCACTACTCAAGAGTCAGCACAGAAGTAAGTCTTTGGCCACTTCTCTCATTCAGCAACGTCCAGGGCAAACTGGATGGCTTTGAGATGCGTAAACTGACTTGACCTACCTTCTCCTTTGGGAGCTTCTGTAATTTGTCATGTGGGGCTCCACAGAGCTGCTTTCCATTTTCAGTTCATTCCTACAATGTGACAGGAATCATTAGTGAAAAGTGCGTAGCATGTTTCTTAGTTGGTAGTTGATTGTACAGTGGAGTTTCCACAGCTCACATCACCTGTTCCTGCTCTTCATCTGTCAGAACAAAGTCCTCACCTTGAGGCCAATGCAAAATTATTTCCAAGATCCCAGTGTGATTTGGGTTTCCAATACAAGCATGCCGTGTAATCAAGGCAAATCCACTTATTCCATGTAGCATCAGTGGCGTGATGGGTAGAGGGAACCCTTCCTTTAAACATCCACCTCAGCACTGGCAGTCAGGGTGCCAGGAGATGTTGTGTCTCTGCCAATCACATCTGAGGCAGCCTGAAGTCCTTCATAGGCAGCCAGGATCTCCTCTTTTGGGGTATAGTTGGCTTCAGACCCCCTGTAACTTCAGCTCCAGAATCCCAGCAGCTGGCCCAGAGTCTCAGCAGACCACTTCTGCCAAAGGCTCCAGGACAAACCATTGTTCCTTGCTGCAGAGTAGAGTACGTTCTTCACCTCTGGTCCTGTCCTGACTGAACCAAATGCTACTGCACAAGCAGTCCTCTGCTTGATCTGGACAAAGGCTTGCTGCTATTCAGGGCTCCAGTGGACATCGTTCTCTTGAGAGTTACCAGGTAGAGAGGGCTCCAAACTGACTGTACTCTGGAACATGCATTCTGCAGAAACTATGGCACCTAGGAAAGCTTGTGTTTCCTTCTTGCTGGTGAGTGGAAACATTGCTGTGATCTTGTTGATGAGCTTGGTGGGTATCATCTGTCTCACTACTTCTCTCCTAGGAACTGGATCTCTCGAGCAGGTCCTTGGACCTTACTCTTTTGGATGACAAAACCAGCTTTCAGGAGAATCTGGATAATCTTTTCTCCTTTCTCAAAGACTTCTGCTACCTTGTTCCTCCACATGATTATGTCATTGATATACTGTAGATGTTCTGGAGCTTCATCCTTATCCAGTGCAGCCTGGATCAGTCCATGGCAGATGGTGGGGCTGTGCTTCCACCCCTGGGGCAGTCAGTTCCAGGTGTACTGCACACCCCTCCAGGTGAAAGCAGACTGAGGTCTGCACTCTGCTGCCGGAGGAATTGAGAAAAATGCATTAGCAATGTCAATAGTGGCGTACCACCTCGCTGCCTTGGACTCCAGCTCGTACTGGAGTTCCAGCATGTCCAGCACAGCAGCACTCAGTGACGGTGTAACTTCATTCAATCCATGATGGTTCAAAGTCAATCTCCATTCCCTGTCAGACTTGTGCACAGGTCAAATGGGGCCAAAGGGCAAGTGGGACTTGCTGAACACTCCTTGGCTCTCCAGCTCATGGATCATCTTGTGAATGGGGATCATGGCGTCTCGATTTGTTTGGTACTGCTGGTGATGCACTGTTGAGGTGGCAATCGGTACTTGCTGTTCTTCTACCTGCAAAAGTCCTAGCCACAGAAGGATTTTCTGAGAGTCTAGGCAAGGTATTTAGCTGCTTAATTCTTTTTATCTCCACAGCAGCAATTCCAAAAGACCATCAATGTCCTCTTGGGTCTTTGAAGTACCCGTTCTTAAGATAGTAAATGCCCAGAATACACGGGGCGTCTGGGCCAGGTACAATGGGGTACTTCTGCCAGTCCTTCCCAGTCAAGCTCACTTCAGCTTCCAACACCCTCACCCCAAAAATAGTGACCCCACACATCCTGGTGGCATTAACATACACTGAGCATCAGTGCCAACTAAAGCCCTGTGTTCTTGTGGGTTTGACTTGCCAGGCCATCGGCTCCACAGACTCCAGTAGGTACAGTCATCCCCTGGTGCCCCTACCTCACTAGAGGCAAGACCCCTCTAATACTGGTTCTTGTCAATATATATGGGAGGTACTTTCCAGTGGGTCAGATCCTTGCCCACAGGAAACTGGCACTGCATTCACTTTCACTGACTTCCCTTTTCCTTTCTCCATCAGTTGTTGTATTCAGACTGCCAGGACACAAGTACATTTCCTGTCCCACTGTCTCATGTCTTCTCTGTGGTTGAGTAGGAAATATCACAAGTCAGTTTGTGGGGCGTGCCTACTCTCCCTGTCCAGGGGGCATCTGGCTCTGACTTCTGACTCTGGTTTGCACTGGTGCCCCATCTGGTAAACATCTCTCCTTGAGTTTTTTTATTTCCTCTCGATGTCCTTGGGCCCAACATTAGTTACCAATTAATGTCCTGGCTTAAAAGACGTGTCTGCCAAGGAAGGCGGGAACCTTCCTGGAATAGAAAGATGGCCCCATCTCTCCAAATTATTATAACTTCAAAAATATAGGGCTTCCGGGAAAAAATGGGAAAAGAAATAACAGTTCTTTACTAGAAAATATATACATAAAACAGAACAAACAAAAAACAACAAAAAAATCCAATGACCAATTTTCCCTTGTGTAGTTACGGCCACAAGCAGCAGGGGGCGCAGTTGGGCGAGGCAGAGGGGCTGCAGGAGATGCGCTACTTCTGGACAGTGCCCGGTATCCTGTTACCAGAAAAAGGCTTGAAAGGGAAAGCTGACACAACCACCTGTCTCTATTAGCAGACGTATGAGATACTTATGGCACACATTATTTCCTGTATCCTGGACCTTCTGCTACTGAAAATTGTTAATAAAAGACTTGGATTCTCCATTTTCACAGCACTTCAGTTTTAACTGTGTAAGTAGGGTGGTGTTACAGATCCTCACTCTATACCAACACAGAGCAAGCAAATGCTGGTGCTTTTTAAATACTTTCCAATCTTACGAGAAAACAGAATAATAAAAAATATAAAATTACTTCCTCTTGAATGTCACCAGATGTATTTTCTTTCCTTATAAGGAGTAACAGAGATTGTCCTCACATATGAAGCACAGCTTGATATAGAGAATGATATAGAGTATAACAGAAACACACAAAAATTAAAAAAACTTAATAATATGGTATAAAACCCAACAACCAAAGATGCTGGAGAACCTAAAGCACAAGCTTTGTATTTTACCACAATGCTGGTGGGAAAATAAGCTCTTCATTAATATAAAACTTCTAAAATTTAAATTTATGATTGTTATACTCACCATTTCTCTTCTGTGTATATCAAAATGCTATTAGGCATAGAATGACAGTGTTTAACCTCATTGTGACAAATGAAAATATTTCAAGTAAACAAAAATGCGACATCCTGACACATCCAGACAATATGTAAAAATATATAGCATTCCTTTCTAGATGGCAGATCTCACCAAAGAATATTTGGTTGTAAATATATCTTTATTTTTACGACTACCAGTGAGATGAAACTTTACATTGAGAAATTGACAAATAGAAAAAAACCCCAAAAATAAAATCATGCATTTAGTCAGATTTTCTTGCTTTTTAAATAAATTTATGCAAAATTGACATTCCCGATAACCTTTTTTTTCAAGAAAATAATTTCAGGGAGCTGAATCCAAAGGTTTTGCCAGTGAGCCATATGATGAAGAGATTAGCTACAAACAAGTAGTATTTTTGCCCATTTCAATTTTAAAAGTTACTAGATTCTTAGGGGTTTTCCACCTACTTCTGAAGGAGGTCCAGCCTCTGCTGGGACACATATCCATATGATAGAGATCATGTTCATCTGTTTCACAAAGATGGTCTATTCATCTAAGGTTTGTGAAATCCCACTAACATTCAAGGAGGCTCTTTCTTACCTTTATCTGAGTGACATTTCCTTCAAGTTCTGTAGATGCCTGGAACTTCCACTTCTCCTTGCCCTCTGAAGCCCATGTACTCTGATCAGATCCTGCTGCTTTCTTCCACATTGCTACTCTCCCTTTGCTAGTTCCAGCTGCCAAGATACCTGCCATTCACAAACATTTCAGACATATCATCTTGGACTTCAGAAAAACAAACTCACATCACACAATGTAACAGGCAGCAAACTCTGGTTCTTGGCTACTGAGAAGCCACTTTACAGCAGCAGCATTTCTGTCCTCACTGCAAACCAGTATCTTAGTCCTATACTGGATAACTTTTCTGCAGGAACAATGGGAGCAGTTCCACATGGCAAAGTGCATCTTCTAAGCTACCAGATGAAGTGATGTTTTAAATGCATCAGACAACTACTCCATTTTAACCTTTTCTTAGAATTTAGAACTATTGAATATCCTAAGCTGGAAGAGATCCCAAGAGTCATCCAGTCCAACTCCTGGCCCTGCACAGGACAGTTCCAGGAATCCCAACATGTGCCTGAGAGTGCCATCCAAACACTCCTTTACCTCTGGCAGCCTTGGGGTCATCCCCCCTGGGGAGCCTGTTCTGTGCCCAACCACCCTCTGGGGGAAGAAACTTTTCCTGATGTCCAGTCTTACCCTCCCCTGGCTGGACACAGCTACAGCTTTTCCCTTGCATCTTGTCACAGCTCACAAAAACCAGAGGTCAGATCTGCCCCATGGATGCTCATCTCAGTCTCCTCTTCTCAAGGATGAACAAACCAAGTGACCTCAGTCATTCCTCCTATGGCTTGTGTTTATTTTAAAATACTTAGTTTTGTAGTCACTTTGGGCAATCAACCAATGAAAACCATTGCAGCAGACACCAGCTGTGCCTACACGAGCAAACCAGGTGGAGCCCAGGAGCAGCTCTGTAGAAAGATTTGTTGTAAGGACCTGGCATACATACAGTACATGCCACTAAGCTCTATTTTGCATTAGCTGCAGTGCAGGCTTGTAGACTGAATGCCCAAAACATGTTGGAGTGCATCAGGTGTACTGCAGGGGTATTTGTGTCAAAGGGAATCCAGCTCATGTGCCATGAGACAACTCCACAGCAAGTCCAAGTGTAGTTGAGTATTGAATGATTTCCCTGCACCTTTCAAGGCACATTTCTGATTCAAACTAAATCTTCAACACCACACACTACCATTGAGAACCTCAGTCATAAGACTAGCATACTGAAATTATTACAGGGCACAGAAGGCCGAGGTTTGACAAGATTTAGGACCGGAGATTACAGCTGCTATGTTACTTCTCACCTTTAGCACTGCAGTAAGACACGCAGTTAATACATTCTTCCCCCTCAAAGCCAAATTGCACATCTAGGGAGAGCACATAGTTCTCATCTCGATCCAAATCCCAGAACCTAAGGCACACAAAACGAGAGTATTAACAATGCTTTTCTTTCCAAGTGTCTTGCCAAACACAGTCAATAGGATGCTGTACATGACATTAATTTACTTTTTCCACAATACCTAGATAATTTAGCTTTTAAAATTAAATTTTCAGCAGCTACCTCTAGAGTGTTAATTTCTTAACAATCTCCTTCCTTTTCCTTTTTAATCTGCAGCATGTTTAGGGATATTATTCTATGAAGAAAGAAGTCAGAAGCAAGCACAGCTTTAAAACAAAGAAAAAAGTGAGGGCTAGTTGTAATTTTCTTCCTCCCTAATGTTTCCTCTATTTTAAGAACATTCCTGGGTTAGCCAGTAGTCCTTTGGATTCCAGATTTATTTTCTAGAACTAAATATTGCCATGAAACTATTTCTTCTTGACACTTGGTCTTTATTGTATTCTCACAAAATTAACAAGAGATTCTGTCTGACAGTAGCAGACAGAGGGTCAGTAAAGGGAAATATTGATATTAATGGAACACTCTCATCCTGCTGTGGTCCATTTTAGACCACTAGGACCAAAAAGTTAGAGGAACAGACAAAGCAGGTCACAGTAAAGACAAGGAAGAAAAAATTGCCAAAAAGGTAAAACTACAGAGCACAGTAACATAACAGCACTGCAAAGCAACATACTTTAAAAGATTAGAGACAGAAGTAATTTAAAGACTTGTCTTATATTACAGTAAAAGAAACATCCTGAAAAGTAAGTGCTTCTTCTGGTTACTGGTGCTATGAGTATCCTAAGGATCAGACAGTAACATTAGCAAAAACAGCAAAAGGGCTGTATTTTCATGCAAAACCCTGAACTGGATTTATTTTCAGAAGAAATCAATAACAGCACTCAAGGAAGGAACAGAATAGGTAGCACTGCCTGACAAAATAAAATATCTAGAGAGAAAGCAAACCATACCAAATTAGTTTCTGTCCTTCACAAAACAATTTTCATTTAATTTCTCTACTTGTTTGACATGCAAAATTAGGAAATGTTTTTCATTATTGGTAAAGAACCCCCAACCAACATTTCAGCAAAATATTCAGTTCATTGCAGACTGTAACTTTTACTGGCCCTTCTCAGGGCAGCCAGAACAGCTTTCATTCTTACCTGATGACTGTCTCACCTAGTGCTGTAACAACCAGGCTTTGGTCTATTAAAATCATGTCTGCAGAATGACCAGTCTTCCCACTCAACTTCACCTGTTAACCATACGCAAATAAATACCTTTACAGAAGGTGTGAGGAGCACGCTGAAGGATACTAAGCATCTGAACTGCACAATTTGGCTAAAAAGTAAAAATATGAAAATAACTAGACCTGTCAATTGACAAGACACATTCAGACAGTGAATTCAAGATGAGTCAGAAAATTACCAGCATAAAACTCATCAACACTGCATGTATAAACTTAATAAACCTTGTAGTGGGTTAATTAAGTAGATGAGGAGCAGTATTTTACTCTTGCACTAGGTATTTTCCTAGAATTTAACAGAGTCCTTTAAAATGTGAAATTTCAGATTTTACTTCTAATCAAACGTAAGCAATGATCAATAGGAAGTGAACACTCCTGTAATACACAAGTGTCAAATCTTTTTCTGTCTTGGATAAAAAGAAAAAAACATCTTTGGAAAGTGAAGGTTTGGGGTCTACCCACAAGCAGCATTTTGTAATAGCATAGGGCAGGGTATGAGATATTTCCTCTTTAATTTCTGGAGATCCTCTCTTAGTCTTTGCACTGAGGAGACATGTTGCAGCAGCCCACTCATTAGAGGGCAGAAATGAGCCTAGACACAGACTTCTTGTTTATCATTACATGAAAGAGGTACTGGCTTATTCCTCTTTTCAGCTCAGCCATCCTGACTCCAGCTATTTACTGATTCTGGCTGCAGCAAGCTACTACTGCAGATTTCCCTTGCAGCCTCTGACTGCTGGTTATTTTCTGCTAAACTGTATGTATTGTATGTATTAGTTTGCAGACTCCAAGTGCAGGCTTTTACCTAGCTAGAATACGACTGCATGTTCCAACAACGGGCTCTAACTACAGACCCAGACCGACCTCACAGCAGTGATTCTCTCTCCCCAGGACCCTCCTCCTTCTTCACAATACACACATTCACGATCCTCCATAATAATCCTCCCCTCCCAGCTAACACACTCCCTTTTATCACACTTATCGTTATTGGCTATAGCTGTGACTCATCAGGAGCAAGGCTGTATTGGGTAATTAACACAGCTGTTACTTATCCAGAGTGAGGTCACCTGTATTCCCTTCTCCTACAGAGACACAGGCCCGTAATGGGGTGAAGATAGTTTCTTCATATATCTGGGGTTTTGTAACCAAACAGTCCACGTGTTTTTCTCCTTCCTTCCCAGACATTATTTTCAATGAGTTGGCATATGATACCAGCATGCTCTGCAGGAATTTCTGCCGTATGTTTTGCATAAACTGGATGTTGTCTGGATTGGTAGGGAATTGCTCATTATTTGAAAATATTATCTCCAGCACAGTTAATTCTCCCAGGTACCAGATACCTTTATGGTAAATAGGTATGATTCTTGCAGACTAAGTTGAAACAGTAATTTTAATATATCAATATTGAAACATTAGTTAATATTTTACAATAATAAAATAATAGCTAAAAGTGCAATGCTAAGGAAGAGCCGGGGGGGAAGGGTCCCCCTCTTCTCCTGCAGATGTTCAGAACAGGAAGAAACAGAGATAAGACTAGCTAAATTTATCTGGGAGAGAGAATTTGGGAGAACTCCAGGAAAACTGTTAATTATATGAGATTGATTGCCTTAATGTTAAAACATGGTATTTGCTTATATCATATGAGCTTAATACATATGTGTAATTAAAAGGTGACTAAAAGGACACGTGAAGAAGATGAGAAAGCTTTTCTCAGAGACCCCCAAAAGGTGGTGCAACCCCCTAAAAAGAGTGGTAGAGCATGGGTAGTAAAGGCAGTGATGAGGGCGGTGATGCAGATGTTACGAATCAAAAATAGGAGGAGATGGGTTGTGACACACAGTATAAAAGGGGGAATTTGGCTTATCTTGCTTGTATGCAAGGCAGGAGTCCAAAGTCCTGCGCTCCATACCCCGCGGTCAATATGCTTATGCGCTATTATAAGAACTAAATTACTATTCACTACTAGGAAATTATTTTGTAAACAATTTATTTGAGTGTATTCAATTTTACATTTTAAGCTGCTCAATTAAAATTGCTGCTACATTTATTTTATTTTTTTTTTAAATTGGATGATTTGGCAACACATACACATGTAACACCTTGCTCCATGGTGTGCCACTTGTCTCAGTACACTAAAAAGTCATCTTTCCAAGGAAACTTTTCCCTCGCATTTGACAGGAGTTGCATCCAGAGGCTGAAAGTTTCTGGTCTTTTCCTGATCCCCTGGTCAATACTTGCATCCCAGGACATGGATCCCAGTTGCAAAGTGTCATTACCATCTAATTTCATATAGTGAGCCATGATAGCCTAGCATCAGAGCACCCAGGCCACCACGGCCTCACTTGACTGGACGCTGAAATCTTTCCGCATGTCTCGCAGTTCACTCAGGGATAGGGTTTGGGTCTCTGGCTCTGCTTCATCCTCCAGTTGTGAGGGCCCTGGTTCCTCTTCAGCACTCACTACCCAAACTGATTTGGTCTTCAAGTTCTTCTGAATACAGCCAACTGCTCTTAGGACAGGTTGTTCTTGTGCATAAGCTGCAGTTTGAATGGCCATGGTGCCTGTTGCTTTGCTTTCCTCCTCCTCCTCCTCCTCCCTCTGAGGGTGCTCTATAGAAACAAGCACTGTGCAATAAATAGTAGAAAGGGTCCAGCACATTCCATAACTTTGCACCTCTCTGGAATCGCCACAGCAATTTTCTTTCAAACACCTTATCAGAGCCCTGTAGTTGCTCAGGGGTGAACTCCTGAACCAGGAGCAGAGTACTCTTTCAAAAGCTGGCCCGTTTTCTCCCACATGCCACACCACTAATGACTATCCATCCTGGGACATGTCTCCCGACAACTTCCCTAGAAACCTCTGTCCTAAATCTTAACATGGTGTACACTGGACAGAGGAGACATAGTAGACATATGAATGAGGGCATGCTTCCCTTAACACCCAAAGAGAATTCGAAATTCTCAAAAGCTGTTGTAGCAGACCTGAAGGAGGAGAAGAGGATTAAAAAAATGGGAAAAATCATCCTTTCCTTTTCCCCCCACAGGCTGGGTATGATCATTAATGAATCCTCAGATGTAGGAGCCAAGGCCAGGACAGGGGAACAACACTGAATACACATCAGAAATTACCCCCATTGCCTTTGATGTTATCATGCCATAAACTGTTATCACAGAGCTCAGCAATCTTGATCCTTCTCCCTGCTTTGAAACAGATCACTGTGATGGATACATAGTGCATTTACGGTAGTATATACTGGGTTAGGTATCACATTCATATGAACAGACCAAGCAACACGGGAACCAGGGAGATCTCTACCTAAATGCTTAGATCAAAGTTATTGCAATCCTCTTGAGCCTTACCTTGGGCACCAATTAAATGTGGTGGTTTAATACCAGCAAAAAATTAAATGCCAAATAATCCATGGCCCTTCTCCTGCCCCTTCCAGTAAGGGAGAGACACATGCAGAGCCTATGGATTGAGATAATTTACTGAAAGCAAAATGCAATGGAATAAGAAACACATAGTAACAACAGCAATATGAATTTAAAACATTATCCAAAACCAGAAGGTGTTTTAGCCACAAAAAATTAGTTTTAAGTGGCTGCTGAGACCAAAACCAAAATGATAGATGCTCCCTGTAGGCTGCATCCATGTGACTTCCCCAGGCTCCTGCATGCCGTTGCAAACAAAGGCAGTATGGCAAGAGGCTTCCTGCCCCTCAGGCCAAGACAACGAAAAATAATGGCAAACAGACCCCCCGAAAGCTGGGTCATTCAAGACGGATCACACTGCAGCCCTGCTGGGCTCAGTTCCACACAAGTGCCTTCACCATCACTTCTACCACTCTGCCATACTAGGGGTTGATCCTACAGGTTGCTGCCACTTCCCTGCAATTCTGCTGCACTCCTTTTGGCTTGGCTTAGCTGGAATGGGCTTGGCTGGACTGGGGGCCTCCCCTGTCCCCTGCCCGCAGCCTCTCTGCTGGTGCTGCCATTCAGAATATGTCAGTTCTGTGTTCTGCCACTTTCCTTTCAGCACCATGTCCCACACTGCGTCTCAGAGAAAATGGGAGAGAGTGCATGGCAAGGGCAGAAGGCAGAGTCTGCAGGGTTGATGCCAACAACCTTCCTATGACAGAGAGCAAGGTAGAATGGTGCCCACTTCTGGGGTGTGTGCATTTTCTCCCCGAAACCTGTGATAATATAGGTGGTATTGAGTAACTTAGCTGCACCTACATGGTACTAAGCACTGCCCACCTCTGCAACCAGGACAACTGGAATTTCCAATTTTTCTCTAATTCACTAAGAAACTGAGAGTAAGTGCAAAAGAATTAAGATAGGATCATAATGAAAACAACTACGAAAATCAGGAAGACAAGATGAAAACCATCTTTCCAAGTTCAGTAACACATCGCTCTATTCCACTTTTAGATGATCTATTTTTGCTTCTTCATCAACATATTATCTGAGAAACAACTACAAGCGTTGATTCCTTTGAAAGCAAAAGAGTGATAATTCAAAACCAACAACAACAAACTTATAAAGAATAAATATTGCAACTTTATCCTGTAGTATGACTCTTACCTTCATGAGCTCTTCTGCCTCTCCCTCAGGAGAAACTGCATGTAAGGACAACTGCAGATTCTCCGTTATTACAAGTAAAACATCTCTTTCCTCTAGCAACAGGAGCTTTCGAACCAGACTGTCTGTGGACAATACCTGCCTTGTCTTCCCTTTCTCATTCACACAGTGCACTGAACCTGCAGCACAAATAAACAAGGTGCAGAAT
This sequence comes from Brachypodius melanocephalos, assembly GCA_013398615.1. Taxonomy (NCBI): domain Eukaryota; kingdom Metazoa; phylum Chordata; class Aves; order Passeriformes; family Pycnonotidae; genus Brachypodius; species Brachypodius melanocephalos. Next base: position 253,451 of record VZSR01002741.1, on the reverse strand, counting down.
TTTAGTCAACAGCTTTTAGTTACAAAAGCCAAAGTTGATGCTTTCTACCTGTTGTGGGTTGACCTATCAGAAGTCAGTTTTTCTGATTG
>VZSR01002741.1:193624-234848 GCA_013398615.1 Brachypodius melanocephalos | reverse complement strand
GCCGCGGGCTGCTGCGGGCGGAGCCCACCGCCCGCTCTCTCCCGCCGCCCGCTCTCCGGCCCCCGCGCTCACCACCCGCGCCACAGGCCGCACTCGCTCCGCGATGCTTTACGTTACCTCGACAACGGGGCGAGCCCTAGCGGAAACTGCCGAGCAAAGCCGACGAGTGGCGGGAATGACCGAAGCCGCCCGGCGGCACACGAAGAGTGGCGGAAAGTGCCGAGTGCAACGGGTCCTGAGGAGGTCCCGCGCGTTTCGACCAGAGGTGGGTGCTGCGCTGTCCCAGCGCTGCGCGCGGGTCCCAGAGCCGTCTTCAGGGTTTGGTGGCTTGATCTGTGAGGAACTTTTTCTATCGAGGTGATGGACTGTGCCGCCGCCCCGAGAATCGAGATCCTTCCCAAACCCCTCCCAAACCCCTCCCGGCCCCCAACGCTATCAAGCGTCTCCTGTGACGGAGCGTGAACCTCCGTAAGATAGAAACGCATATCGTAACCATATTTAATTGTACCGCCCGGAGCTCAGCGGCTCTTTCAGAGTTTTGGGGGGAAAAGTTTTTAACTTAGTGACCAAGTTTTTCTAGTAACATCTAAATGAAGACAACCCGTAAAGCCCTCCAACCACTTTGCACCTCCGCAGCACGCCACCTACAACCCATGTCAGGTACAGCCCAGCTCCATTCCCAGCTCCTTTCCCGACTGGGCCTGCAGCCAGCCGTAACACCCAGGTTTGCCTAACACCTTCAAAAGGGTTGAAAAAAATCAAGACAAAATCCTCACAGCACTGTCCTATCCTACACAGTCATTGTAAGTCATTTGAAGTCACAAGACTTCTATGCAAGCCCATGAAAAGCAGCCACACCTGGTACAGCTATGACAAGCAGCTCCTGTGTATTTGGAGGTTGACTGGCCATATGTAACGTGTAATTTATGTGGTGTTTATCAGTTTCCTTTCCCAAATACACAGAGACTCTTCTGGGAAAAAAAAAACCAACAAAAAAAAAAAAAAAAAAAAAAAAAAAAAAAACAACAAAACAAAACAAAACAAAACAAAACAAAACAAAAAAAAAACCACCAAAAAACCCAAACAAACAAAAAACACCCCAAAACAACAACAACAACAACAACAAACCCCACCAAAAAAACCAACCAACCCAACAACAACAAAACAAAACTCTATTTTGGTATCAAGTAGGAAAAAGTATCCAGTGAGGGGCACATTGCATTAAAACACACTGTGTATCTTCTAGAATTATGGGCAGGTTTCAGGTAAAGAGGCAAAACAGTGGCTTTTGACCTTCTCATCACAAGTCAGCAACCCTCATAGACCAAAGCAGCAGAACTGACAAAGTCCTTTTTCCTGGAGCTTTTTGTCTTCTCCCTTACAAGGCATCAGCTCTAACAGTAATTTATGGCATCTCTCTCCTTATGGTGGATCCTTGGACGTGCAATAGCCCTGTTAACTCACTGCCCTAAACCAGGACACTCACTCAGGTGCCACTCCCAAAGCAGAGTCAGCAGTTCATCTCTTGCCTCTGCCCAGCCAATTGTTCTCACTGTAACCTTGAGCCCATGAGACTAAAAGTTGAGGACTTGAGCAGACCATGTGCAGATGCCTTGTTTTCTCAGACAACCAGGCTGTCATGGAAACTACTGCAACTACATTATACAAAATCAAGTCAGAAACACACAGCCAGCTGGAGCCTCAAAAATCATCTAGTCTATCATACCTTTCTGGGCTGGAATAAAAATAGTCTAAACAACCCACTGACCGTCTCTGCTCAAGTGACCACTTTACAGGTCTCAGAATTGGCTGGTTCAATGTTACACAAAAATTTTCCCAATAACTAAACTGCATATCCATACTTGTGCAGGCTTAGCTGGAATGAAGTTTTCCTGCTCTTCAACAAAGAGGCCCTGCTTCTATGATTAATAGATAAGTGAATGTGGAATCCTAGGATCTTAACATCTTCCCTTCTACCCATAAAGTCATATAACCATAAATGGTTTGGGTTGAAAGACGCCTTAAAAATCATCTAGTTCCAAGTCCCTGGCATCATAAAAGATGCCTAACAGCTCCAAGTCCCTAAAGTCTCAGGACTGGCTGCAGTAGTGCAGTTGCTCACAGCCCACTTCCTCCCTTCCCTTAAGGGCTTGACCTCACACACCAAGAGAAAAACAAAGTTGCATGACTAGGTGCTTCCTATTCTGTAAGCAATAAGGGATTAACAATAGCAGTCTGTCCTTCCATTTAAATCCTCTTACCTGCACAGGAAAGAACTGCTTGAGCAACACAAAGATCCTCCATTATTGTTTGCCAGAATAAACAACTTCAGGGCTTTTTAAGAAGAAATAAATTATGAATGAAATGTGCTAGCTTCTAAAAAATCTAAAAGGAAAATACAGAATTTTCACTATATTGGTGGTTTGTAAATCTAGGATCTTTGGAAAAGTATGTCCATGTTATAATTTGCAATGATCATGCACATTAGTTGCAAAATTAAAAACAATTTAACATACATCTAAAGTATTAAGTTTGTCCTTTTGCTGAACAGTTCTGCATTGCTTGCTCTATTTTCTAGTAAAAATGCAATTTGTTATTCATACTTTAAAATACACATGATATAGGACAAATCCAAGTTAATGTTCTTGCCTGGCCTAGAAAACCATGGCAACAAACACTGGAAGATTGTTTGCATTTTGTAGCTGTGAAGGTCTATAAAAATAGAATAGCAGAAGGGCCGTGATCAAAACCGAACAAATGGAAGTTCAAGTACCTTTTGACGTCTCACCCTACCCCCTGCCTCTCAGCTCTTGTCCAACTCCTTTTCAGTCAGCTTTTCTCTCACAAACATTTAGACACGAGCAGTGTCACACCTTAACAGTCCGGTAGAGGCAAGGAGGCTATTCAAACATGGAAAGTTATTTATATACAGAGAGAATGGAAACCTTCAGCTGGAGAGCTGAACATAACTCCGCATCTCTCGGCAAAGCACTATGGAAGTACATGGTAGTGGAGATGAAGAATCCATCATTTCCTAACAGCATTGTTGAATTAGGTTGTGGCCAAACCATGGAGCAAAAATAAGTCATATGATCTTGTGCTAGATTATAACAAAACTGAAAAACACTCTCTTTTAAAAATCCTAAACAATTAAGATTTAATTGCAGTTGTAGATTTAAATCCAAAACTCGGCATTGGAGACAAACCTTTTTTAACAAATTCCATTTAGAACAGTCCACTTGGTTACTTACAAACACACTTTACAGCATAGTTACAGGTGATGACACAGTGCTCAGGACATGTTTCAGATCTACCATCATAGATAATTACTTGCAACATGCTCCGCAGGAGCGCAATTTTCCAGAATTTAGACACCATGATGAGGTTTAACTAGTCATGATTTTATTTCTAAGCTTACAAAGATTTTCCTCAGAAGAGGACTAAGACATCGTTTCCTACTATGAGAGTTACAAAGATTCAAAAAAGAGGATGATCTAATGTTCTTTCCACAAACACGTTATTAAGGGAAAAGTACCTCACTCAGTATCAGTTTTAAGATTTGTTGAAATTATCTTGCTTAGCAAGACGTGAAGTCGCCACATAAAAGTGTCAGTCCACATCAAGGAGTCCCCACCGTGAAAAGAAGGATGCCCGGCAGGAAACCCTGGTCCAGTGAAGGGCCTGACAGAGGGCGCCTGTTTCTAGATGCAGCCCAGGAATTTCCCAATTGCTCCAGGAAGAGCGGCCCCACGGCTTTCCCGAAGTCCCGGCCAAGGAAGCGGGAGTTCAGCGGTACTGCCGGCCCGATACGGTGTCGCCAGGTAGGGAGCCCCCCAGCTCCGCTGGCCTGCTCTAGACGGGCGGGCGCCGAGCCGCGGGCGGGCGCCAAGCCCCGGGGAAGCCCGACGGCCCGGCGCGGAGCCACAGCGCTCCCGCTCGGCAGCCGCAAATACTGCGCCGCATACAACTCGCGCTCCCCGACCAATGGAATCCTGGACCCCGGTCCAACAGGCTCGGCTAGAGAGATCTCAATTGTTTTTTGTTTCAGCCAATCAACAGCCAGACTCGGCATTCACCCCGCCCCTGGTGGACACGCACTGCCGCCTCTTCCTCCGCGCGGAGGTTTCGTCACGCACCCCGCGCCGCGCTTTGTTTGGCTCGCGCTGGGGCTGCGGCCCCGCCCCCGCCTCGCTCCCGCTCGCTGCCGACCAATGGGACGCGTTGTTTGGGGGGCGGGGAGCGGCGGCGCTCTCAGCTGGGCCCGCGCGCCGCGGCCCCGCCCCCGGCCCGGGCAGGGCGAGGAGGAACCGGAATCGCCTCGGCGCCAACCCGGCCCGAGCCCAGCGCGGCTCCGAGCCCGGCCGAGCCTGACGGCGCTGGGACCGCGGCTGGGGTTCAGAGCAGCCCGGGGAAGAGGTCGGCCCCACAGCCAGGAGCGATCGCCAGCAAAACTGGGAGGGCCGCTGGGCTCCGCGCCGGCCGCCTCCAGAGCTGGCGGGTCTGAGAGCAGTCCGGGGGTGCCTGAGGCTGCGAGTGCCGGAGCAGCCGAGGCAGCCGCCGGCGGCGGAGCCGGAGCTCGGAGGCTGCGTGACGGCATTGATGCGGCAGGTGAGGCACAGGCGGGGGAATGGAGCCTGCGGGGCGAGACGCACTTGGCCCTGGGTAGACCAGCCCGGCCCCGCTCTCCCGTCCGGGCCGGCCGCGTTTGGGAAACGAGTCTCTACGGCTCTAATGGGAGGCAACCGAGAGACGGCCGCGAGGGTGTAGACGACCAAAGCAGCGAGGCTGAAGAAATTTTCACTTTGAGAGAAAAAGGGAAAGGAGGAACAAGGTGAAAACGAAAGGAAAAAGCAGCTATAACCGGGGAATTGCACGTGGGGCTTAGGCAGAATGCTGGAAGGAGCCAGGACTTGAGAAGTGGGGCAGATCCTGGGGTGTGCTACTAGGGTCCTGTAAGGAGCTGTCCCCAAGGAGTGTGTCTTTGTTTCCCCCTCGCTAATTGTTGGGGGAGGCCAGTGAGTGGGCGCATCGTTTAATTTGCAGTAATAAAACCAAGTTTGAAATTGTTTAAGCCTTGATTACACCAAGTTTTTGAGCACACGCTGTCAGAACTGGAAAATTTCTGTCCTCAAAATACCTAGCAACTGTAGGTTTTGGTGTGTGAAGGACCAGTCTGTAACTAGGGACCTGTCAGGTGTATAACCAAATTTTAATGTGAATTTAGATCCACAGTTCAGATGAGTTTATTGAGCATTTTCAAGAAGTGAAACATTGCCCAACACAATTCTGAATGGGTTCAGTGGTTTAGCTGAAAATTAGATGGAAAAATAGAATTTTAATAGTAGGAATACAACCTCTAAGCAGTAACCTCATGAGTTTGTATGCCATATTGCGTTGATGCATCTTCTTTATTTTAAACCTCATTATCCTGGTGTTAGCTTAATCCGTAGTCATTCCAATGTTTGTGATATTCAGAATTTCCTTCTGTTGTTGGTTATCTTTTCCCTAGATGGAAGTTGGATGGTGGCTCCTGCCATGATGTCAAGGCAGCTGCATCCCGAGTGCTGCTCCTTGCTAGGTGCTCTAACTGGTACTTCCTTAGAAGTTGACTTCTTTTAGATATTCTGTCTTTGTTTAAGAAAAACTAAAAGAGTTGTTGGGTTTTAACAGATAATGTGATGTAATGCCTTGAGCTTGTGTCTATAGCTGACATTTTGTTCCAAGTATTTGAAAAAAGCCTTCAGAATTGAGAGGATTTGTGAAGTCAGCACAGGAAGTGGTCATCCCAGCAACTGGTCCCAATGTCAGGTCCGAAAGTTAACAGATGCCTTTGAAAGCTCTCTTGGAGACACAAGGTTTCAGGGCTGCTCTGCTTGGCCACGGTCTCTGCATGGCCAGGAAAAACAAAGCAAGGGTGCACAACCGCTGTAGGTGCCTCCGAAGTTTATTGCCCTCAATAAATAAATAAAATTTAAAAGAAAAAGGGGGGAAATGGGGTGGCATTAATTCTCTTACAGCAGAGGCGGTAGGAGGGCTGCTGGCCTGGAGAGCCGGTCCCTGCCTGTTCCCGGTGACAGAACAGACCTGGCCCACGGTGTTGCCGTCGGCGGGGGCGGCGGGGTCGGGGTTGCCCGGCGGGAAGGAACGCAGCGAGGTGCGGGGTGGGGGCGGAGGGGAGCGGGAACCTCGGGAGCCTCGGCCAGTCCCAGCCCCAGACACACAGAGGAGGAGAAGCCGCCGCCGCATCCAGGAGCATGGATCCCCCCCCCGCGGCGGGCCGGGCCGCTGCTCCGCGGTGAGGAGAGAGGAGAGCCCCGGGCCCGGGAGCCGCGGAGGGATGGGATGGGATGGGGGAGCAGCACTTCCCCGCTCCGTTCTGCTCCGCCGGCCCAGCGGCAGCTGCTCCTCTGGCGCTGGCGAGCTCTGCCACACGCCCGAGTTTGGCCGGGCTATTTCTCGGCCAAAGGCGTTCCGGAGCCCTTCGGGACGGAGACGGGGGGACACTGGGGGGGCCCGGCTGTCATTTGGGCCGGTTTGGGGGCGTTGCGGTGGACCTTTCCCCCTCCCGCCCTCGGCACAGGTTGTTGGGTCGGGACAGCAAACGAAAGGGGATTTAGTAACAAACAACGGCGGCCATGTTGAGAGGAATTTCTGTAGCTAAACTTCTCCCCTCTCAGCCCAGGGGTTTCTCTGCCTCCCCGGGGGGCTCCCTGGCCTGACTGTGTACCCCCCTCTTTTCTCCCTCTCCTCCCCCGCAGGATGACAGTGAAATTGGGAGAGAGCAGCGGGGAGGAAGGAGTGAAAAAGCTGGGCAAGAGAGCAGGAGGAGATGAGGAGTCCCTGGAAGAAGAAGGGGCAGGAGGAGGAGGAGAGGCAGCTCCAGGCAGCAGCAGCACAAAGAAAGAAGAGAAGATCATTAACAGCAACACTACCAGCAGCCCCCCACCGAACCCCAACTTGTCACCGGCCCCTGCCTCTCTCCAGCCCTCCCAGAGCCAGGACCAGCATCATTTTCTCAGGTCCAGCGTCAGACCTCAGAGCAAGAGACTGAAGAAGGATTCCCAGGCATCCTCCTCGGTTGGCAGCAGCTCTGCCGGGAAAGGCAAAGGTACTGTGTTTTGTCACCCTAAAAACATGAGGCGAGGGGGATGGCAAAGAGGGGAGGCAGCTGTGGGGCTGTGTGTTGTCATTCTATTTCTGTAGATGCCATCTTTTGTTTGGTTTTGAGAAGGTGTTTTGGGGCTTGTTTCTCATGGCTGAAATATTCTTTGTGTCCCAAGGCTTCAGTTTATCTGCTGCCCACTGTCCTCTCTGCACTTCCAGAAATGGGGTGATCTGGATGTTTATGTGGAGGAGGAAATAGTCTACATTATTGAAGTAAATCTTTAATGTCTTTATTTAACCTCTCTCGAGTTTTCAGATATTCTTGTATTTTGGTTGGGAAATCAGACCCTTGCTAGCTGTGTAATCATGTGGCTGCACTCTGAATTCTGTTCTTGGTAACAAAATATTCACTGGGTGCTAGTTAGCATAGGAAAAAAATCCCACCCACGAGACATTGATGATTTTCCCCAATTATTTTTGTTATCCAAATAACTATTTTGGAAACAGCAATGAAATACACATATTGACATGTTTGTTTCTAAGGTGCTGAGAGTCCTGTTTCACTGTTTCAGAACAGTTTGGGCATCTTTGTGATTTGAGATTTTATTAAGATTGGTTTGTATACATCTGAAAATCATTAGGTACAGACATATACACACCTGCTTTTTCAGTTAGCATTGGAGTCAAAAATTTGATTTTTTTTGGAGCTGTTTCTAACTTGAATAGCTTGAAGGCAGCAGAGATATTTGTATATTTTGGTGCTATTGTGTGTGCTCAGCAGTGACTAGATGACAGCACTGCAGTTGAGCTGTACTTGAGCCTAATTTTGGATATCGTGTACTAAAGTACTCAAGTGTTATTTTTTGTTAATTTTTGAGAAAAACAGCACTCAAAGATTGTATCAACATTTAAAAGAATGACATTTACTCTTGTCTGCTAAATTGAAGTATAATTCTATGTAGCATAAATGTGTCTTGGATGTTACCTCACTCTTGTCCATTTCAGGAGTGTGCACATGCTGGGCATTACGTAAACATTACAGTTAATGATAGTTTTGTGTTGCAGTAATAAAGCAGTGCATATTGGGATATTTTAGTTATCAGAAAAATATTCTTGAACTCCGTTGCTTGACAGTTGGTATAATTGACTAAAGAATTTCTAAGTATCTTAGTAAGTCCTCTTTAATCTCTTGAATGTTAAATGAAAGCTCTCTGTGGTGGTAGAGGACAGAACAGAAAGGCCTATGTAATCTTTCTTCCAGTTGCATGAAACCAAATAAACAAACAAATGGAATACCCAGGAGTGTTTAGTTATGTATAATTAATTCCAGGATAGTATTAAATAGTATTAGATGCGAGGTGTTTCTCTGAAATACGTCTTGTCTATGATTCACAAATTGACTGTGTCCATTTGAAATGATTCCATTGATTTGGAAGTGCATATGTGTGGGAGCAAATACATGTGTTTTTGCAAGTGTGTATTCATGTTTGTACATGAACATTTTTTTCCAGTTCTAGAGCAGCAGAATGATTTTTAATAGGAATATCAACACAATAGGAAAATAAATTTCATTCACTTTTGCAATTCAGATTCCAAAACAAATACAAGAAAATTACATACAGAAAGGAAAATATTATCTCAGTAACCAGTCATGGATAGTGCTTGCAATCACTGTACCATGTTGTCAGGTTTGGGAGAACTCCTTAAATGTATCAGGAGTGATAGTGGTAGAATTATGTCTGTGCCTTCACTTTTTCAATTTTAAGACCAGCCACAGCTCTGCCTGGCCACATTTGGTGTGAATGTGTCTAATTGATTGAATTCTCTGATATAGTTGAGATTAAAATTGTCAGATTTTGGAGAACAGCGCCATGGAGCAGGATTCTTTCTGATATGAGTTCTTTATGTTCAGAGATGCATAATAAGAGGTTTTCCAGACTTGTCTAAATTCTGCCTAGTGGAATGCCTTGTGATCAGAATTCATAGTGCTCTGTGTTCCGAGCAAAGTGTCTTACAGAAACCAGCTTTTTATATCCTTTCATTATCTGTCCGATTAACTTTCTCCTCCCTCTGTAAGTATAAAAATTGTGAAAAGCTGGAGTGCATCAGCTCTGAACCTGGAAGCTTTTGCATTGTCTATATCAATGTCAAGGTGATGGCTGCACAAGTAACTCTGACACTGGCCAGCTGGAGTGGCCAGACCATGCCTATGCTTGGTCTGGTGAAACCAGAAACTTGTTTTTGTCATAGGCATTCAGTAATGCTGTGTAACCCTTAACATTTTATTGAAGTAATTCTACTTCTAGAACCTCTGTATTCTGATGGGAAAACTCTCACTTGCCAATTTTTAAGGGGTGTGATCACTGTACTTACTTCCTTTCAAAGTGTAGTTGCTCAGCAGGCATTGGTTTGTCTTCAGAAAAGTCCTGAAAATAGTATTTTTTTTCTGTGTGCTGCCAATTCCTTTTTACTTTTGGCATTCATGCTTTTAGGGTCCTTAATTGTAGCAGACAAATTATTGACAAACTTGGCTGTAAACTGTAAAAAGAATGTTCCCACTCAGCAGCTGCTGACTTTTCAACTTTATCTTACTGTAGTTCAGGGAAGCTTGCTCATAATAATTCCCAAGCTCTGCCTCACAGAGTGTATAAACATGTTGCTAATAGTCAGATTGCCCTGATGTACTCTTTAATTGCACCTTTGAATCCTGCCTCTTGCCTTTCGTGTATTGGGGTGCCCTTTTGAGTTTAGGGCAAAAATTACATAGGAAGTAGTACAATAGAATAAAGTTTGAAAACTATTTCACTTAAGTAGCCAATCCATTTGGAATTGTGGGAAGTTTTATCAAATTTCCTGCACAAATATCTAAATCTCTGCAGCTTTTTAGGATTATTATACTCTTTTCAACTGTTTGTCACCTTTTAATTGTATTTTCAAGGTCCAAGTCTACACCTCAACTGATGCATGACTTTTGAACCATGAAGGCTTGAAAGGAAGTCTTCAAGTAACTTGCATGAAACCATAGCAGGAACTTGAAAGACTAGTGGTATCGAGATAGTTTATTGTGAGAATTCCAATGCAGGGAGGTTTTTTGAGGGAGGAGATCCAGACCAAAGTTAAGGTTGCTGAAAAAGGGATTTCTGAGAGTTTGCTTCTCAAAACATCAGTATGCGACTTGGTTGCTGAGCATGGGTGTTAAGATGTGTTTTGAGGCTTTGGTCCATGAAGCCAGAGTGGATGGAATATGGATGTGTGTGTATGTTGTGACCACATTGGTAGAAGGCAGTGCCAATGGTCTACATTGTCATCACATACTGTAGATGTAGCTTGAACTAGATTAGAATATTGCCATTCCATGTTCTTGTCCATTTTCTGAATGCGGAATGAAGTCAGGAGGACTAGCCTAATGGTGATAAGCTGAAGTTTGAAGATGTCTTTCATGCTGTTGTTCTGCATTTATTCCTAAAATGTGTGGAATGGCTTAAACAAGTATTTGGATTTATTTTGCAGTAATAAGCAGTTCTTTTTTGGAAAAGGACTTATTCAGCTGACTGCTTAATTGAATTGAAGTGTTCCATCTTTAGGCATGGTATAGAACTTGCTAAAAAGCAGTCTAGTTTGTTTCAGCATGCCAAAGTTTAATGTTTGGTAGCATGTGGGTTAAATCAATTACTGTCTTCTGTATAGAGGATGTAGATACCAAAATACCTAATGTATGTACTTACAACGAGTTTTATTGTATCTTCCTGAGTTCATATGTTGCAGAATATATTGTAACCATCATTTGAGATGTTACTCCGCCAGCATTATTTCCCTAGGAAATGAACCACTGTTTAAAAACTACTGGCACAGTCCCTTGTTGTGACATTCTTCTTAATTCTATCCATCTCACTTTCACTTGGTACGTCTCCTTCCATCATGCCCTGACATACTTTCATTCATTCTTTGCCATCTCATTTACCCTAGTTCTCCTTGCCTCGCTTTGGAAGTGGCTCGGGACCAGGACTCCACGATATCTCATCCCATACTGCAAGAGGAGGATTTTCTCCTGTGCAGTATGTACTGAGCTCTGACAGGTACCTGCCTAGAAGGCTGCATGGCTGCAGGGTTAAGTGGAACTTCAAACTGAGCTTTATGGGTGTTTTCCTTGGAAGAGCAAGAGAATAGTGATTTACAGGAGATGGGGGAGTGACCAGATGTATAATAAACCATGTGCGGTTTTTTATAGCTCTTCTTGGTTAGCTCAGATAGTGCTGCCTTTGATACATTGTATACTAAACATATCCCGTCCATAGAGAAGCAAGCCTTAAGTATAGATTTGTTACAAGGCTCTTACTGATAATGGACACTGTGTATGCTTTAAACACATTTAACTACCTCTAATTTTCTAACTAGTAACAGTTAGGAGAAGATAGGCTACAACTGACTGTGTAGGACAGTTGAGCATGAGATTAGCTGAGTTGGTCAGACCATGGTGCTAAGAATGCCAAGTACCAGGTCACAGGTTCAGTTTCCTGTGTGGGCCATTCATGGAACAGTTGGACTCCGTAATCCCTGTGTGTCCCTTTCAGCTCAGAATATTCTGTGGGTCTGTGTTTCAAACTTTGAATGTTAATTCACAACAAGAACACTATATCGTGTAACCAGGCAATAAGACATAAGCTGTTCTAGACTCACCGTTCTCAGGAGTCCATGCTGTGTCCTGTGGAGGCAGGGTAGAAACTTGCTTTCCAGTTACGAAGTTAGCACTCAAAATGAAGTGTTGACTTGCAGGGAACTTGTCTGCTACAAGTTGACATTTACAACCCTGGCTTTGGGGGGTGAGTTAGTCCTAACATTTGGCAGCTGAACTGTGGCAGGTAAGAGTGTGCATGCACCATCTTGTTTATAAAGGGTATTCCCAAATGAATGTTCTACCTACGGTGACTGGTGACTCCTGAAGAAGGTGTTGTGAGCTAAACCTGTAACCCAGCCAGTGTGTTGGGATACAAGGGTGTAGTGAGAATTTACTCTGAGGATTTCAGCTTCTGTGTGTGTGTAATCTGTCACAGAAGATATGAATCAGCTGGTCTCTAAGAGCTGTCAGTGGAAGACTGAAAGGCAAATTCTGAGATGCTACCTAGAGGGAAGAACTTGTGGTGGTAGCCATGATGAGATCCTGATACTGTCAGTGTCTCAGTTATTTTAAACATGTGTGTTCCACTGTTTGTAATTTTCATATAGGATTCTGAAACTGAAGTCTTTAAATCTCTTTATTTAATTTTTGCAAGTGTTTATGTTTTGCTTAGAACTACAGAGACAGCTTTTTTCCATGGGAATGTAGTTTGAGATGATATTATGCCAGTCATAGATAAATGGAGTTTTAATAATGTGACATATGGATGGGTAGAGAACACTGGACAAAAGGAATGAATAAATTTCTCTGGAACACTGGTGTTCTGACTCATGATTTTTTTGGGATTTACAGTTCAAATACTGAGTACAAAAATCCAAAGTCTTTGCAACCTGAGGGATTGAAAGCTGAGGGATAATGCTGGGAACTTGCATATCCAAATGACTGCCTTGTACCTTGTACACAGGTACAAGGTATGTGTGCTGGTGCTCTGGTGCACCTGGAGTGAAGGAAGGGAATTGCTATAGCTGTAATGATGTGGGTGTCTAGGTCACTGGTTGAGGGATGTAAGATGAGTAGACAGTGGGAGAATGTCCAGCTTGTCTTTGTCTTGTCTTTTCTATAAATAGTTTTCCATTGAAGAAGCAGCTGAGCAGGTTGTTAGAGTGAGCCCCCTCCTTCTCCCCAGCCTTCTGCAGCAGTAATGGTATAGCTGGCCTCAGGGGAGCTTCTTGTTTTAATGCATTGATGAAGTTTTAAATGACCCATTATTAATTATAGAATCATCAATCATTAGTGAGGGGACAAAAGCTCGTTAGCTGTTCTGTATGTAGCAAGAATTGCATACAGTAAGATTGAAGTAATGAATTTATGGGGGGTAATTTCTTGAAGTATGATTGTTCTTGTTTTTATCCTGAACTGGTCTATAGTTCTTTGGTTTAGAATACAGTACATTCTGTTGCCTCACCAAGGTTCAGTATACTCCAGGTTGGATTGGGATAACCCCACAATAAATATTACCATGCAGAGTAGTAAGAAAGGAATGATAGAGCAAACCCCTTTGTTCCTGGAAGAATTGAATGGCATGTAAGAGCTCTGTAGAGGTGACAGGATATTCAGATTTTTAGATCTTCATATACAATACTCTGAACAGTTGTCTGGATGGTAATTTATAAAAGTTTAGAACAAAAAAGATTCTGATAAAATTCCCAGGGCTACTGTGTGTATGCATGCATAAAGGAACAAAAGATCAATTATGAACTACATGTCCTGTGTAGAAGTTGAATCCGTGGAGTCCTCAGCATGTTCAGTAGAACTCTCTAGTCCATCTTTTACCTACAACTAAAATGTAAATGAAAATGAACTGAACTTTAAATTCTAATAAGACCATAAAATCTTCACCGACACTTTAGCTTCTTATGCTTTTTAATAATGAAAACTTTATGTGTACCAAATGTACTGAACAATCTTCAGAAAATCCTTGATAAAATCTGTTCTTCAGGCAGCTGACTTAGGATTTTATTTACTTGAGTAAGTATTTTAAAAAAACCAAACGAGAAACCCCAAACAAAAACCAACCACTCAGCATACAAATGAAACCCCCACATCCCGCATTCATCATTCCTCTGAAGGATATCTCAGAAGTTAGGGATCTGTGATCAGAATAGTGACTCTAGACTGAAATCCTGTACCTGTCTTCTGATAAAGGATGTTTTTTGTGTTGGGAGCTGGTAGCAACAGGTGATTGAAGATTGAGTTTGAGGACTGATGTGTTTGACTTTCCCCTTCTTGACCAAAGATCTGTATTTCATTATAGTGCAAATTGTGATATTCCAATCTCACATTTGCAGAATGAAGAAGTGTCAGTTCTGTCTCTGTGTTGAGTTTCTTCTCAGCTATCTGTTAAAGTGCTCGAATTTTTCTTGTGGTTTCCTTTTTTTAAAGGATTTACCTCCCCAGTGCCGGAAGTAAATGGTTCAAGTTTCAATTATTTCATCAGTGTCTGATAAAGACTTAAGGAAGTAAAGAAGCTGTTTATGTGAGAAGTTGTTTATAAGTGCATTTTCTTCTAGAAGTCTAATGGTTTTTCATGTCTTGCCTTACATGCCTCCCTGTGGTGACAGTCATTTTCTTCAAAAGAGTCAAATAACATCCCTAGAAATAAAAGAAACATTAACACCAAAATTGTCCCAGTATCATATTTTATATCAAGAAAATATTTATTGTATGCAGGAAAAAAAATATTTTCACACATCTTACTCTCTTCCAGGTTTGATTTCAAATATTCTCCGTTACTTGAACAAACCACCTTCTTTAGGATTTGGAGAAATATGATTTTGACACCCAAAGGAAATCCTTTCAAATTGCAACTTATTTGTTAAGATTTACATACAAGTCTTTAAATCTCTAAAGCATAATGGGCTTGTAACAGCTGATTCTTCTGACACTTTTTTAAAAAATACTGTTAGAATTACCAAAGTAGGATCTCTGGGCTCTTGAATGAGATATATATGTATGTATACATATAAAACACTGGCTTTGTCAGGTAAAAAAACCCTTATTAATGAAATTGAGATTGAAAAATTAATGGAACTTTTAAAGCCTAAATAAGAAAGAGAATGCCGATATATCTAAAAGTTAGGGAAACCAGTTGGGACTGCTGTATTATACAAGCTGGGTATATAAGCAAATAAACTAAGGCAAGCCAATACATCATGAGGTAAAACACAAAACATAAAGGCCAGTACCTGGAGAAAAGGAAAATGTAATGAGCATTCTTTATAATGAGCAATGAAGGTTTAGTGTTAAGACTTCTGTTTTATGAAGTGTGTGTCTGCATTGATACGGACAGTCAAATCCTAAATAATTTTTAAAAATAAAATTCAAGGTAATTTGTTTTGGAAATATAAGTTACTGGAAATGGTTATATTTTTACAGAAAAAAACAAGTGCATTTTGGGGTGTTGACCTTTGTTTCTGGATTAACACTCTGATATACAGTGTCAAACCAGGCATGATGTTTTGTTTGTAGACTTCCCATCCCATTTTGTTTCCAGGTCCCTATTGAGTAAACAGCAAACTCTCAGTTTTATCCAGCATTATTCTCGTTTTAGTATTTTCAATCTTCATATCTTTTTTTCCATGCTCTTTGGATGCTGATAACTGACAAAGGGACAATCAAGATTACACTTCTGTGCCTTTTTCTGAAAGCCACAGCAGGATTTGGGGAAGGAGAATGAGTTGAGACTTGCTGACCTTTGGAAAGCTGGAGTTTTCCTAGATGGGCCATGTCAGAGGTGGTGCTCTAAGGATCATACACTGTGGATCAGACTGTGGAAATGATGATCCCTTGTTGTGTAATGAACTGAAATCGACTTCTCTCAATCCTTCCCTTTCCACAGTTATCCTGGAGGCAGCAGGATCAAGACCAAAGACAAGGATATGACATTCTGCCTATTTTCCTCACGGACATCACTTTGCTCCATTGGTCTGTTCAGTAGTGCTTAGGAGTTCTTCCTGGCTGCAGGGCAGTGACTGCAGAGCTCACCAGCATATAAGCATCAGAGAGGGTTATCTGGTAGAGGCTGCTGTGGCACATTCCTGTCTTACTTCTGGAAATACAAAATGAAGCCACTGAAACCTTCCTATTGTTTTTTGTGCTTTTATTCCTCTAAAACAAACCTCTTTATTTGCCCCATTGTATTTCAAGTGAAAAAGGAGAAAATTCTGAATTACTCCCTTACTTCTATCCATGAGTACTCCTGTAGGTTTAATATTCACTCTGGCCATGGCTTTTTTACAGCAGCAGATAATGGAGGGACTGCACCTGGTGGCACATCAGGAATTCCCCCCAGCAATCCTGCTGGGCATTCCAAGTCAGCAGCAAGGAACCTGGGCTCCTCGGCAGGTGAAAAAGAAGAAGGGAAGAAGGTCCGACGGCAGTGGGAGTCATGGAGCACGGAGGACAAGAATACTTTCTTTGAGGGACTGTATGAGGTACGTGTAGAGGGAAATAACAGACTTAGATGGCTTTGGTTAGAGTCTAGATATGCCTAAAGTAGATTGATCAGGGTGAGATTGGTAGGAGCAGAAGGCCACTTAGAGATGAGCATTTGGGAGGCTGTAAAACAGCTGTCAGTCAAAACCATGTGTTAAAAGAGTCAAATTTCTTGGGTTGTTTCTTTAAATACACAGGAAAGATTTCTGAGTGTTATTAATGAATGTTTATAATATTTCACTTGTTACTGAATTATGGTTCTGTTTCAAGTGAAAGACACTTAAATAATGTCCCCATCGAACTTTCGAAAACAACACACTTACACTGTAATAATACCAAAAAAGAAAAGCTGCTCTGTTACTAAAGAGAACTGTCATTAGTCTTTGGCCAAGAAGAGCCTAAAGCCAGTTCAGTCCTAAGGTTGAGAGAGAAGAAAAAGTTACATCATCTTATCTTCTGTCTCTTATGATATACATGATGGATTCCTACTTTTCCTGTTCCTGTGATTATTTCAACAGCATACCTGTTTTGAAAATGCATGCCAAAGGTAAAAACAAAAGCAGTGATGGGGAATTTTCTTTGCACATGTGCATCTTTTGGAATTTTTTTTTTCATCCTAGGCATGGTATCACATATATATATTTCGTGGACAAAATGAACACCTAAACAGTTTTTCTTTTTTTAACTTCTCTGAATTGCTGTAATATTCCTGGGAATCAAGTAATTTTTAAACCACTTCACTGACTTTTTTCAAATATTGAGGAAAAATTTTAAAAACTTGTTTTAAGGTGGATCTGAGATGTGGTTTGTTCAGTCCCTCCTACCATTCATTTTGTGGCACTGCCTTTCAGAAGAGGTTTTCATACTTAGTGTTTAGATCACTTCCAACCTTCTCTGAAAACAAAATTTTTGTGACAGCAGGAGTTAATATGTATAAAATCAAATCTTTTGAAACTCAAATTTTTTACTCCTATTAACAGTAACATGAAATGTACTGTAAATAAAAGTGCAGCTGGTAAATATAGTATGTTTTTCATTTACTGTAGTCAGAAGTGGTGGGGGGAATGCAGAGGAAAGTAAAGAATGCTCAGGGAGAAAAAAATCAATGTTTTCAGTCCTACTACTTAACACATCGGTAAATAAACTTTTTAATTTGCTAGCAACTGGTTTTATTTTGAAACAATTAAAGAAATTGGAAAGTAATTAATTTGGCACCTATGTTGCATTTTAAAGCCAGCGTCATTCTTTCACTGTTGTGTTCTGATCCCCAAAAATTTTGTTTATGGCCATTGAAATCCAGTTTCCCACAAGGAATCCCAAAGTCCCTCATACTGTTTGGCTTGACTTATGACAAGATCCAAGTTTGGGTTTGAGTATTTCAATTTGATTTATTCTTTCTTCAGCATGGAAAGGACTTTGAAGCTATCCAGAACAACATTGCCCTGAAATACAAGAAGAAAGGCAAACCAGCAAGCATGGTGAAGAACAAGGAGCAAGTCCGGCACTTCTACTACCGCACCTGGCACAAGATCTCCAAGTACATTGACTTTGACAATGGTTAGTATGCCCACCAAAATGGGCTTGGTGCAGTGGTTGGAGCCCTGCCTTTTAGAGGTGAGGAAATAAATACTGAACATAGAGAACCATAGGATGGTTTGGGTTACAAGGGACTTCAAAGACCATCCCATTCCATCCTCTGCCATGACTTCCGTTAGTCCAGGTTGCTCAGTGTCCATCCAGCCTGCCTGTGGACACCTTCAGGAATGGGTAGTCCACAGTGTCTCACTTCTTACTTTTGTTAGCATGGCCGTATCAAGGTTGTGTTTTGGGAAAAATACTTTTCAAAACCTGGTGTTTCTATCACTGTTATTGTCTGAATTCACCACACCACAGTAAATGCGGATCCTGCTGTTAATACCAGGGAGAAAACAGGTTCAAGGAAATTGTATTCTCAGGAACACACCTTTCAAGGAGAACTGCCTAAACATTAATCAGGCATAGCTTCATCGAGCAAACTGACACAGCACCACTTTGCAATTCTTGGGGGAAGGTAGAAACAAATAACAGTCCAAAACAAGTGTGAATGGTGACATATTTGCTCCCACTTCAAAGGAGTTTGAAATTGTACCATGAGATCAATAACTTAGGGTTCTTCCCATTCTTTTCTTGCCTTCTACAGCTGGTTTAATGAAAATGAAACTGGAAAGTCAGATAAACTGCTGGTGGTGTTTTATAACAGTAATAGTGACATGATAATAGAGATTGGATTTTTATCAAATCCATACTGCTTAAGAATGGTTTGAGAGGATTCAAGTTAGTGTGTGGGTGGCCTAATATGTGTAACAGGCTAAAGAAATGTATTTCAGAGTGAGTAGATTTTACTAAGATTCAGTTCTTCTGACTAAGATGTCTGTTCTCCCACTGGCTTGTTGATTAAGTAATAATCTTCAGAGTTTTCTGGTCCTTCTGATGGCGTATTCTAAGATGCATAAATCATAGCAGTTTGTGGTGGTTGAATTTTTTGGTCTTAAAATAACTCCTAAATATCAGCAAAAGTTTGGATAGTAAATTCATCTACAGTTTGTGGACAGACCCTCTCAAGTTAAAAATAGCTCATCAGGGAGAAATGGATGTGGAAGGAAGTTAAAGGAATGCAAAGCTAGTGTACAATACAATCTCTTTATCACAGAATCAACTAGGATGGAAAAGACTTTTGAGATCATCGAGTCCAACCTACGACCACCCTGTCAAGTAGACCATGGCACAAAGTGCCACATCCAGTCTTTTCTTAAACATCTCCAGAGACAGTGACTCCACCCTGGGCAGCCCGTTCCAGTGCGCAATCACTGCTCCTGTGAAGAACTTCCTCTTAATGCCCATCCTAGACCTCCCCTGATGCAGAGGACTGTGTCCTCTCATTCTGTGACTGGTTGCCTAAGAGAAGAGATTGACCCCCACCTGGCTATACCCCCCTTTCAGGAAGTTGTAGAGAGTGATGGAATTTCCCATGACCCTCCTTTTCTCTAGGCTAAACAACCCCAGCTCCCTCAGCCACTCCTCGCAGGACTTGTGTTCCACACCCTTCATCAGCCTTGTTGCTCTTCTCTGGACACATCTCAATTCGAGCATCTCAACATCCTTCCTAAATTGAGGGGGCCCAGACATCCTTCCTAAATTGAGGGGGCTCAGGACTGGTCACAGCACTCAAGATGTGGCCCAACCAGTGCCAAACACAAGAGAAAAATCACTGCCCTGGTCCTGCTGGCCACAGCATTTGTGATCCAGGCCAGGTGCCATTAGTCATATTGGCCACCTGGGCACACTGCTGGCTCATGTTCAGCTGCTGTCACCAGTACCCCCAGGTCCCTTTCTGCCTGGCTGCTGTCCAGCCACTCTGTCCCCAGCCACTAGTGCTGCAGGGAGTTTTGACGAAAGTGGAGGACCCAGCACTTGGTCTTGTTAAACCTCACTAAAAAATAAAAATAATGAGTTATTAAAAGTAACTCATTAAGGAGAAATTAATATGGCTAGAAAGAAGCTGAAGGAATGCAAAGCTACATACTATGTATGGTAGTACGTAATATACTACAAGTATAGTCTTTTTATGAACTTTTGTTCAAGGAGGACTTGAGTATCTAAACCACCTGGCACAGGGTGTATTTGTCAGTTTCTTTTTTCAAAACAAGGCAGCACTTTAAGATGAATCCATTAGTATTTTATTTAAAAGCCAGTGTTGCAGCAAATGCAGTATGGAAGAATTTTTAAAATAAAAAGATGTCACAGAAGAAGTTAATGTGGTTTTTTTGGATAACAAAAGGTTGTGCATCTGTATCTGTGGGGTCTAGAATCTCATTGTCTGCACGAATTTAACCATCAATGCAATAGTTTGATTAGGTTTAGTATTGGTAGAAATATGTGTGCTTGGATTTTGAGATCAAGGAGAACTAAAGTTTTGATGAATAGACAAGAATAAATATTTCCACTTGATTTGTAAACCACAGGACTGTCCTTGCTGTCATAGGTCTTTAGATCTATTAGTAGTGATGTCCACATCTTGCGTGTTGAAGAGAAAGGACAAAAAAACCCCTTGCAAAGTTGAATAAAATGTCAACAATTTTTTGTGTAAAAATTTAGAATTTATATCGTATCTCTTATGATGTGTTTGTGTGCACAAAAAACGTTCTCTGTCTTCTGGAAAATCTAGACCTACCTCTGAACTTTCATGGCTAAAAGCGTTCTGTATGCATTTGCTTGGGGGCATCTTGACATTTCCCTTAGAATTTGTAAACAGTTGATACTAGGCCTAGCTTTATTTTGCATATTGAGCACTTGCATTTTTGTTTAAATTCCATGGAAGCTGGTTTGTTTTCCTGTAATCTAAAAAACGCCATGAAAAGGAAGTTGGTGAACCAATCCCATTACAGTGTTTCTTGAACTAGAATTTAGTTTTGCCTTTGATCTGATTTGTCTCATCATTGAAAATACAAATCCTCTCCTTTTCAGTGTTGAAATGAGTATCTACAATGTAGCTGTGTGTATCTGCAACCTGCATCTCACTGACACCTTTTCTGCTTTCTAGTGTTTTCTCAAGGGCTGAAAAAATCTTCTCTGGAGCTGTATGGCCTAATCTGCTATGGGGAACTGAGGAAAAAGATCGGGGGATGTGAGTATGAATGACTTCAGGTTATTTTTACGTGATAGAAGCAGAAGTTACTAGCTTTGAGGTTGGCAGTGTCTAGTTCAATTCCGCTTTTGAGTTCTTGACTATTGCTGTAATCTATGGTGTTATTTCTTTATTAAATGTATTTTTATTTTTACAGACCTTCTTGATTTGTTGCATTAATCCACTTTGATAGATTTCTTTCTTCTTATCTACCTGCAGAATGCAGTGCATGTATTCCCCACAGGTGATAGGAAAACATACACAAAGCTTAGGTGATCTATTCTATTATTATTGAAACCTAAGCAATTAAGTGTGTAAATGATACCATTTACACCCAGAATTATTTGTGCCTATGCAGTCAAAATCTGGAATGGTGTCTTTTTCTAAGTTTTCCTCTAAATGTTTGTTCCCTGTACCCTGAAGATGAAAAGGCACAAATCGTAACTGGACATAAGTTTACTGGCTAAGCAAGATGGATTCTAACCTTGTCAGTCCCAGAATCCAGTTTCGTCTGTATTGATGAGTGGAGATGGAAGAGTGTGTGCCATAACAATGCTCTGCTGTTTGCTGGCAGTTAATTAATTGCATTAGCAACATACCTGAGCTCAGGCTTACAGAACTACAAATTGGTTTGGATTGGAAGGGACCTGAAAGACCACCTTGTCCAAACCCCTGCCATGGGCAGGGGCACTTTCCACTAGACCAGGTTGCTCCTACATCCATCCAACCTGGCCTTGAACATTTCCAGAGATGAAGCAGCTTCTTTGGACAACCTGTGCCAGAGCCTCCCCACATTGTAATAAAAAATGTTTTCATTGTATGTAGTTTAAATCTCCCCACTGTGGTTTAAAAACATCAATCCTTATCCTGTCCCTCCAGGCCCTGCTGAAAAGTCTGTCCTTGTCTTTCTTTTAAGCCTTCTTTAAGTACTTCATATGCTAGGACCCCCAGAGCAGCAGGTGGAATCTGACCTGAGAAGAGGATCCCTACCCTACCCTACTGTCCACACTGAGGGAATGAACCCCAGGACATGGTACCTATGGTTTTCATGGGTTCCAGACCAGAGAGAGCTCTGACATGACTGGCTTAAAGAGTGGGCAGAAGAACATGCCCTATATGTTCCAGTCTGTGTGCATACACCTTTTTATCCATGTATTCATTAATTTGTCCCCAGGCTTTTTGTACAGTCAGTGTTACATCATAGTGCATCTTCTACCTGTTAAGTTTAATTTGTGAGACATGGAAAACCATCAAAATACCTTTACTTCTTTGTGAAGTCATACTAGCTGTAAAGTGAAATGGACACAAAAGCATTCATGAGTGAACATGTACAATTCCTAAAAGGATTGTGGGATTTTGGGAAGAGTTTTTTGCTATGTTACTCCCTTCCCTGAGACTCCTGTCATAACAGGTAATGAACAAGACTGTTGTGAATGTTCATACTGACTTTATTCTGTTTGTTTAAAGATCTCCAGTGTGTTAATTGGAGAAGCAGTGCTCAGCTTGGAAAAGCTTGAACTGTTTGATGACAAAGCAGGTGCAGAAACAAGGCTCATTGCACTGTCAGCAGAAATCAGTGTTAGTGTTTCTTTCCTGTACCCACATCTTGTTTTACAAGCAGACCCTTTTGCTATGACTGGGAATAAGATATCACACAGTCACCATGGCAATGCCTGCAGCCTCTGTGCTTCTGTCCTTTTAGAACTTTGAGACTTGGTTACATACTTTACCCACTGTCATTTGGAAAATTTTTATCTCCAAGACCAAATGTACTCAAGCTGCAAGACTCTACACCCATTTATGATAGGTCTGCTCTGTAGCTGTGGAAAGCAGTTTCTTCCTTTCCCCCCGGCCCTCCCCCTTCGTTTTTTTTTCTCGTAGTATTCACAGTTACAGAAATGGAGAAGACTTACTGAGAACTATTGAGACACAAGAGTACTCCAGAAATACTTTTAGTATTGCCAGGGGGAGGTTAATTGTTCAATAAATAGATCTGGACCTAACCGTTCTACAAATCAAGTTACCAAAACATCTGTTTAAAAACATGCTCTACACTGCATACAAAAAAGTGAGGGTTGCATGCATATTTTATTATTTTTATTTACTTTTTTGTTGTGTTAAGCACTAGGATGCTGTTTCATTCTGCCTTGCTGCCTTAACAACAAAGATTGAGCAGGAAGAAGCTTTGCTTTTTAATACCCCAGTGTCAGATTAAAGCCTAGTGTTCAAAGATGGCTGTAGTACCTAAACTAGGGTCATTTAATCCATGCAAATACATTTAATCCAGTGTAAAATGTAATTTTTGTGGCAAGAATCATATAAAGCTTGCATGTTATGAAAATACAAACTTTCCAGAAGAGCTATGTTACCAGAACATTTATGCACATTAATCCTATGTGAGATTAAAATGTAATAGCTTTGAAAACCCAACAGGATGCAGAGAAGGCATAAGTTTACCACTATAAATTCTAATTCACTGTGTTGTCTTATTTGCTGAAAAGGTATGGATGACAAGAACGCAGCTAAACTCAATGAGCTCATTCAAGCTGGGTAAGTAAGAACTTACTTCTGAAACTTATAAATCTGCATTGTTCAAAAACTTGACTATTGTATTGTTCAGCCGAAGTTTGGAGCATTTCTTAATTTTCAAGAGCTGAAGTTTGATGTTTTCCATTCTTAGTTTGTTTTGTATTAGTATATTTCTCCCCTTTTCCATGAAGCAATTAATTGTTAATAATAAGAAATGATGGGTTAAGTTTAATAAAATAGTTAAGTGAGAATTCTTTACAGAAGCTACAGCACTTAACCATGTGGATTCATTCAGGGAAATCATAGAATTATTTAGGAAAGAACCCAAAATCATCAAGTCCAACCATTACCTCAGCCCTGCCACCACTAACTCCTGTCCCCAACTGCTACATCCATAAGTCTTTTAAATTTATTCGGGGATGGTCACTCCACCACTACCCTGGGCAGCCTGTTCCACTGCCTGACTACACTTTCAGTGCAGAAATTTTCCCAATATCCCATCTAAACCTCCCTGGCACAACTTTAGGCTGTTTGCTCTTGTCCTGTCTCTTGTTGCCTGGAAGCAGAGCCCTACCCCTGGCCCTGGCTGCCCCCTTCTGTCAGGGAGTTGTGCAGAGCCAGAAGGTTCCCCCCTCCGAGCCTCCTCTTCCCCAGGCTGAGTCCCCTCAGCCACCCCTCATCAGACTTGTGCTCCAGACCCTTCCCCTGCCTTAGACCCTTCCAGCTCCATTCCCATCTCTGCACACACTCCAGCAACTTAATGTCCTTGCAGTAAGGGTTCATCTCCAAACCGCTCTGTCTCAGCAGGGCTCACGAGTCCTGACTTTCAGATCTGAAATGACCCTTCAGCACACTGGAGGCCTCAGCCCTCCAGTGACTTTTGCATCTCCTTCACATTAAGAACAAATGTTTTCTTCCACTTCTAGAGAGTATTGTGGGATTTGGGGATGCAGTCTATGAGTCGATGTACTCCTAGAATGCAGAAGGGGCTAGAAGTTACAAATATTAGAAATGAGGGCATACCGGATATATTTATGCATAAATTTTTCCAAAGTAGTTCAGCTTTCAGAATTTGTATTTTAAAGTGAAATCTCTTTAAAAGGACAAGGCATGTGATTACTTAGGAGGCATTGATGTGTCCTTAATCCCATCTTTAATTTTTTGTCTATTACAGGTCCACTTTTACCTTTTGCATTCTTGCTTTTAGGGTGTTCATTGTAGCAGACAAGTTATTGATGAAGTAAACTTGACTGTAAACAGGAACAGGAGTTTCCCCCCTCAGCAGCTGCAGTCTTTTGACTTTACCTTGCATAATATGGATACTTGGTGTTGTACCTTTCTCGTGTAGTCACATGGAGTTTCCAGATAACTTCCTTAGGAGCTGAACAACCTTTCCTCTCCTGGGAGATGCTGTTTGTACAGTGTGCTTGTGTCGATGGTCTTCAATGTGATGCTTGAATCACTTGTTCATTCTTTTGTTAACTGCAAAGTTTTAAATTAGAAGAGAAATCCCCATTTGGTTTGGGTTTTGTACAATTAGGAAAATATGAACAGTATGTTTAACTGCATTATTCTTAAAGCAAATTACTTCTTTAAATTGGAGTTACCAGTTAAAGTGAGCCTGGGATGAGCCTTCATCTGTAGTTTCCTGAGTATCTCTATGGTTCAGAATATCAGCAATTGGTTTGGTCACTGTGCTATACTAGAGCATCTTTCTTATACTGGGACATCCAAACAAACTGAAGCATAACAAATGAGCCTGATGACATTTAGTGAGCTGTAGTATCAGTTTATCACTTTGAATGATTCAGGTCTTAGTTCTTCTAATTAATTGTTAATGAGGGCTAGTGATTTCTGTGAAGTCTAGGTGTTTATTCCATGAAAGCCAGTCTTGTAACAAATCATTTTGGGAACAGGAGTCTTTGCATTTGAAAGTATTAATGCTAATTTTATACACCAAAATTAGACTGTACATAACATTAACCAGTTCAGAATTGTTTGCTTTTGCATAGGCTTTTTGTCTACATATGGGAGACCCATCTTTGCTTCCCTTTTTCTCCTGCATCCCTTACCCCATTTGGTGGTGAACCTCATCAGTTGAAGAAGAGCAAACTGTGTCTTCTTACCACCTGGATGTCTGCACCACCTGTACATGCAGGACAGCCTCATATCTCCCAGAAGCAAACACATTGTGTATACCTCATTTGGCTCAACTTCCCATCTTGCTCAGTGATGTACAATTCTATGATACTCTTCCCTATTTGTAATCAGTTCTTTCTCCAGTTCCTAACATGTTTCTTTCAAGTGTGACACTCCTCTTCTGAATACAATGCACTTTGTAAGGCTTGTCACTGAGGAAAGCCATGAAAGAAAGTGAATCCAAAGTGATTAAAAATGGGAAATGTGAACATGCATTATTCTGATTATATGCTCCTTAAGTAGATAAACATTCTCTTCATTTAATTGGTAAGAAAAGTTGAGAAAGGATAAGGTTGTGAAGAGCTACCTGGTAATTTATTTGCAGCACAATTCCAGACCCTGGAGTTACATGCTCTTAATTCAGTGCTTGTTTTGCATCTCTGGTTACTGTACTAATTTCATGGAGTATGGGAAAACAAATGACCCTGTGAGGATTCATAAGGAAAACATACTTAAAAGCTTCATAGTTGAGCTTATAACCCAGGTCATGGATACTAAGGAGTGCCTGACAACTCCAGTCAGCTGACTCTGGTAAGTACTAGCAAAGTCTCTGTGTAACATACCCGTTTGGCTGTTGGAGTTGAGGCTATTTGCTGTTATACGTCTCTGTACTTGTCTTCAGAATGTCAGTAACAGGCAAATGAGGCTAGTCAACAGCCAGTGGAGTTGTTGAATAAATGGGGAATCTTGCAGAAAATAGATCTGAGCTCACATCTTTATAAATGCAAGGTGGAGCTAAGAATTATTCTGTCAGCTTCTGTAACTGTTCTGAGTAGTTCAGCATACTCAGGTCAACACTGGTGGGCTCCAGCTGCTGAAAGACAGGACCACTCTCTGTCCAGTCCTTTGTGTAAATTTTTATTACAGCATTTTAACTTTACTACACATTTATTATGTCGTTGATTAGGATGTATAACAAGAAAAAAGGGTTTATGGTGGTATAGCACAAATGCTCAGTAACTGATACAAATAATCTGAAATTTTGTTGTTTTGTTTCATTTTTAGGAGGGAAACATTTTTATTTAACTTAGGTTTTGCAGCACTCTTCGCATTTAATAAAAAGCTGCATATAAACAAATACAAGTATTTTCTTGATTTCTTTGTAAATATGTAGGAATTTTGGGTAAGCTTAAAACCAAACAAACAAACAAAAAAACCACAAAGAAACAACAAACCACAGTGAACACATAGTTAAAGAAGTATTGTAACTTGCACCAGTTAAGCAGAGCACTCTTCAGTGTTAGGCAGTGTATGTGGTTTTATCCCCCAACCTGAGAGGCTCTTTATAGCACAAGATAAGAAAGACAGAAACCATTAACAGGCATTAATTGCTCTGTCTGGTTCAGATTCTGAATGTACTTTATGTGAGATAGGAGTAGTTCTTCACTGTTTTCCAGTTCCTTGGAAAATCTCTTTGGCATGCTGAAGAGAAATCTGTAACTGTAAATATCTTGATCATAAAATATCAGTTTATACTGAAAAAAAATAAACCAAACCATTTTAAGTAGGTGGGTTATGCTCTTGGTGTCAAGTCAGACTGGTAATTCTGAATGCATAGTCAGTAGAGTGATTGTTTTTTAGATTTACCCTTTTCTGCATTGGGAGACATTTAGGTAACAGAAGAAAATAGGTATTTTGAAGCCAAGAGTAGTTCCGTTGCAGACTGGCTCCTTTACTGTGCTTTCCCCTAAATTTGTAGAAATAGTCTTTTTCTCTGCCAGCCATGGATTTCAATTAGAAAATTACAGTGTCTAAATATGTCTGCTTTTATATTAATTTGGTAATAGGTTATTCTTTAGACTCTCTCCTAGATTGCCTGAAGCTAATCGTACTTAATGGAAAAGGAAATTAGAGGAAGCAGAACTCCTGGATGTGGGGAGCTGGGATATTCTAAAGCATATACGAGGGAACCATGAAAATAGCATTGATTGCTGTAGTTGTGGAAGAGTGCTGTAGTGGCAGGGTGAAAACTTGCATGGGAAGTCTTAAATGTTTCATCACATTCACGTGTGCTCTGTATTTCTTTCTTTACTGAATGGTCTACTTTGCTTGCTGACTTCTGAACTGTGCCATTTCCCCTTACGCTCAGGAAAGGCAGTAGTTCCTGCTTCTCCATATGGATATCAGCAGGTTTGCAGTTGGTTTGGTTTCTTCCAGTGTGGTTTTCCTCCTAGTGTTTCATTGTTTGGTTAAGTTTTTGGGTTTGAGGTTTTTTTTTTCAGATAATATCTTTTCCATAATTTTCACACTTCTTTTCTGGCTTTTATCTTAGGTTTTGGTTGGGTTGGTTGTTTTTTTCTCATCTCTCTGCCCTTTGAAGCACAGATAGAGATGCAGTCAGGAGTTTGTGATGCTGATCCATGTTCATTTATAAGCTGCTTTGTGGTAACATATGGTAGATACCTGCAGCCCAAGGTCCACCTGCACAGGTGGCAGACAAATTGAGCACAAACAACTACCAGGAAGCCTGACTCAACAATAAATGCTTTATGACCAACTAGCTGGACTCTTGAACAGAAATAGGAAATATGAAAAATGAGCAACAGCACTTTTCTTCTTTCTTCTTAGATCAATTAGTTCAGCTGTTTTGGGCAGATCAAACTTTCTGGGCCTTCTGAATAGCCAGGCCCTTGTTTCAGTCACCTTCCACTCATGTGATGAAACAATTTTCAAAAAACTTGATTGGTTTATATAGTCATATCAGTTAATATAAAAAATGTTTCTCTCCCCAAATCCCTTCTTGTACTGTTGTACTGCCAAGGTAATAATTATGATGATGATAATAGTGATGCTATTTCTGACTCTTCACTCATATACTTCAAGGGCACATTTGATAATAAAGAACTGCATTAGCTAAAATCAAGGAGGAGAGTCTCAGCTTGCACAAGTAATCAAAAGAATTTGCTGTATTAAAACATTACAAATAGGAAAGAGAATCGTTGTGCAAAATGCTGATTTTCTGATCAAATCATGTCTACACTTTAATATAAGGATAAATACAAGAGAATATGGAGTCTCATGCTAAGGCTGAGGTGCCCAGGAGGAGGTTTTACCTTTCATCCTTACCTTAACTTGTTGATTAGATATCTACAAGGGTTTCTGTCTCCCTCTCTAAAAGTCTTTACACTGGAAGACACTGTCAGAGACTTTACGCTGTTGGATTTAGTGGAGAATGACTGTCTTCAAACAATTCTTGTTTAGAATTAAGCTGAAAGGAGATCCGCCCTTCCAGCCCAGAGATGTTCCAAATCTATAGAAGTTCGCAGTTCACTAACTGAAACTTTTGAGTTGGTTACCTCATCAGCTCCATCTTCTCAGGTCTGGCTTCACTTTTGCTGCCCTTTTGCGGATTTTCCTCTTAGCACTGTAGACAGCTGCTCTTCCTACATGATGGTGTCTTATTTACAGCATGGGAATATTCTCTATAATTTATTTTATTTTACTGCAATTAAATTAATTGTGTTCAATCCTGCTGCTTCTGTGCCAGCTGATCCGTAATGCTTCAAGTATTAGGTAGTAATACTTGCCATTGGTAATTTGATTGGGCTCGATGCCTGCCTTTTAAGTCCCTAAAAAGGAAGTAGTTGGAGTGAAGAAAACAGATGGAGTGAAGAAATCAAGTAGCTTCATGGTGTGAAAACAAAAATGACATCTGACTTTTAAGGATCTTTGAAACTGCTAAGGTGATACTAAAGCTAAACCAGTGAAATCATACTGTAAAAAGTTGCTTTGTTCAGGTTTCTTCACAAGCTCTTAGACCTCATGTCTGCACCAGATATGGTAATCATATTTCCAAATGAAAGACTCTGCAAAAACTTTAGACCCCTTCTTCCTATAATTAACCGTCATGAGTATAATGAAAAGGCTAAATCAAAACCACTTGTCTTCTATGAAGCAGCTCTATGTGAAGGTACTCTTGAACCAAAGTAACATAATTCTGGTCCACTTATAAAACAGAAGTCCCTCTCTGAGTGGACAACCGAGTGTTTCATGAAAGTCTAGAAGAGGAGAGTTACAAGAGTAGCACTTCCACAATGAAAAGTTCGGTGATAGGAAAGACTGAATGTTCTGTGAACTTGCACTGCAGACCCTTGCATTTCTATATTCATTCCTGTAGCCGTGATGGTGTCTTGCTCTGTGTCCTTGATCACAGAATCACAGAATGAGCTGAGCTGGATGGGACAAGGCTCATCAAGTCCAACTCGCAGCCCTGCACAGCATGATCCCCAAGAGTCACACCGTGCCGAAAGTGTTGTCCTCATGCTTCTTTGTCTCTGTCAAGTTTGGTGCTGGGACCACTGCTCTGGGGAACCTGTTCAGTGCCCAAGCACTCCAGGGGAAGAAGCTTTTTCTAATATCCAACCTAAACCTGCCCTGACACAACTTCAGGCCATTTCCTTGTGTCCTGTCACTGGTCACCAGCACAGAGAAGAAATCGGTGTCTGCCTCTTCTCTGCCCTTTGTAAGGAAGTTGTAACTACAAAGAGGTCTCTCCTCAATCTCCTTTTCTCCAGGCTGAACAGACCAAGCGTCCTCAGCCAGTCCTCATATGGCTTCCCCCTTCACCATTTTTTGTTGCCCTCCTTTAAACACTCTCTAATAGTTTAAAATCTGTATTAGATTGTGGTGACCAAAACTGCACACAAACTCAAGGTTGAGGCCACTCCAGTGCAAAACAGAGTGGGACAATCCCCTCCCTGGGCCAGCTGGCAATGCTGGACCTGGTGCCCCCAGAACAAGGATTTCTCTCCTGGCTCCAGGGCACTGATGACTCAGATCAACTGGCCCTTGACCAGGAGCCCCAGGTCCTTTCTGCAGCACTGCTCTCAAGCATCTCATTCCCCAGTCTGTCCACACATACAAAGTTGCCCCATCTTAAGTGCAGAATCCAGAACTTTCCCTTGTTGAACTTCACATGGTTGTGATTGCCCAGCCCTCTAATTTGTTGAGCATTCTCTGCAGGCCCTTCCTGCCTTCAAGGGAGTCCACAGCTTCTCCCAGTTTTGTATCATCTGCAGACTTGCTTAGTATCCCTTCCAGTCCTGTGTCCAAGTCGTATATGAAGCTGGTGAAGAGCACAGGGGCTACAACACACTGTTGTTACTGGTTCCTCTAAGTACTTCTCTTTCCATATATCCAGGGCTACAACTGTTCGTTACAAAGGCAGAAACCTGCGTATCAAAGCTCCCATGTGCAGGGCTTTGAAGAAACTCTGTGATCCAGATGGTGAGTAGAAGATGATGGAGCATAAGGGTGTTTTAGGATATGGCTGGAAACTCAGAAAAAGAGCAGGCTTGCTCTGGTGTGTCCATCACTGGCAGGGAAATTTGAGCTGTTGTATGTTTGTCCTGGGCACAGTATTCTGTCTTGGCCTGTTTTCTTGTATAACCCCAAGAACTCACCCAGTTTTCTTACCAGCTAAGATGAAAAGGAAATACCCACACCAGAGCAGTTCACTGCTGCTTTACACATTGTGCTTTCACTGTATGTAAAGGTGCCAGTGAATCAGCAGCAGTATAGTGTTTGGCATGGAACATTTTCAAATTTTTTGCCTTCTCCTATGCATGATTTAATTTTGGATTTTTTTTTCTTCCTCGTTCTCAAGTAAGTAGAATCAGGCTGGTCAAGGGTCTGAAATACTGTACTTGCTCAAAGTTTCTAGACATCTGATTTTTGACACTGCTTGCTCAACTGAAATCCCCAGTATCACTGCAGTGTCCAAAGATAAGAATGTATTGGAACAAAACGTAATTAAGGAAGCAGGCTCCACTGCTGAAGCTGAGCTGCCCGAGTTGTCTGTAGGTGATAGTGTTGTGTAATCTTTTGTATTGTGAAACTGAGCATACAGTGTTGTGACTGAGTTGTCCTTGCTTTTACCCTTTGTGCTTCATCTCCATTCAGGTGTGAGTGATGAAGAGGACCAAAAGCCAGTACGACTTCCTCTCAAGGTCCCTGTGGAGCTGCAGCCACGGAATAACCATGCATGGGCTCGAGTACAGAGTCTTGCCCAGAACCCACGGCTTAGGTAAAGGAGAACTGATGATGGTGCTCAGAATAGGGAAATAGATGAGCAGCATCCTAGCCCTTTCCTCTTTCTTCAGGGTTCTCTTTGCCAGTTGGGAAGTTCATCTTTGATAATGCAGTTGGCCTAAGTGTACTTAGTCTGAACTAAGTGTACTTTGTCCAGCCAGAGTGCATGGTTTGTAAACATGAGTTATCATGTAGAAAAATTAGATTACCATTGTTCTTTCTATCTTTTAATTTGAGTAATGAAGGAGCTACTAGCTTTGGAGATGAATATAGTCTGTGCCCCTTAATGTCAGAGCAGCGTGCAAGTAAAATGGAGATAGTAGCCTTGGTTCTACTGAAATTTGTATTGAATGTACAATAGACAGAGAGAAGGGAACATATACAGTGGTCAGAGGTACCTGCACCAAGGCTCTGAACATTTCACCTACACCCAGTGATTAAAGCAGGATGGAAGGTGTTTGTAGCTTCTCCCTTGCAAAACATTGTTGGTGCAGCTGTTCAGTGTCATCAGTGGCTGTTCATTCTGGTACTTACTTCTAGTCCAGAACTTGGGGCAGTAAACATGAGGCCTCTATGATGTTGAGTGTTGTTTCAAATGCAGCACTTCAGTGTAGTGACCAAAGATCGTGATAAAAATATCCATTCTCTTCTCTGCATTAGGTTTATTTAGTAAAATGCTTTCAAAAAGTAAATGTTTAAGAGTCTTTTGTGCCCCTTTTTCTTTCTTTTTATACTTTATGTAGTAGTTTTGTGCCTTGCCTGCATGTTTGCTGTTCAGCTAACTCCTGCCATCTTTTCCTATCCTCTTCCATCTGGAAAATAATAATTTCTTGAGTCATGGCAGTCAGGTTTATCTGAGAGGCTTTTATAATGTGTGAGTTGTCACAGTTGTGAGTTAACCTAGATTTTAAAGTTGTGGGATAACATATGGTTTTGGTTTTGGTGTGGATTTTTTTTCTTAGTGCTTGAGAGTGTTCTTTGTGCTGGCATTATAGAATGCCAGTTTATTCCTTAATTTCCTTTCTAGCGTCCTGATTAGGACTTGGAGCTCCTGCTGACAGTTGTTCTCTGTTCCCTTGCTTTGCTTCTCTTGCATACAGGATGATCGTGGAGTTACATCGGAAGGTCTCCAGCCTCCTTGAATTCCTGAAGCAGAAGTGGGCTCTCCATGAAGTGCGAGTTGTATCCTTTTCCTGCTCAGTCTGTTGCATGCGCTTTGCCCTTCCTATTCCAAGCAATTCCCTTCCTATTCCAAGTTCAGTTTTGCATCGGAAAAATTAATTACTTCATAAATGTACCAGTCCCTGCTTAGTAAGAGGTCAAGTCTCAGCATCATTAATGGAAGCTTCTGTGGGAGATCCCATAGTGTTCTGCTTCTACCTCAACTCTTTACTATGATCCCATGAAAGCTAGATAAGAAAAAATTACGTTCCTGCCTTAATTTCATTTCCTCAAACAGTCATCTTAGTCTGGTTCATTATCAGTGAGTAACCCCCATACAGCCTGGATAATAACTGACAATTCTGTTTCCAGTTTCAGCAGAGAGATTAAGGACAGATCTTTGCACTTTGTGCAGTTTCACCAATGAAGGCTTAAACTTCTTTTCGAGGTAGCTGCTGCTACCTGCAATGTATCCCTTCACTGTGTGAGCCATACAGCATGGCGTCCCTGCCTCTGAACTTTGATCCATGCAACAGAATGATTTGTGACTTAACAGTGTTCTGAACCTAGTCCTTCTGACTTGTAGGTTTTATCCTCTTCTTAGGCCTTTCATTCAGGCTTTTCTGTTTCATTTTTGAGCCTGCAAGAAGCAGCAGCATAGCACTTGAAACTCTGAAGGATGTCAGAGCGTGTAAGGTGCAATTTGCTACCACTCATGAGAGGCTATTTTGCTGTGCAGTGTTGGAGGTTTTGCCTGGTTTTGTTGGGGTTTGTTTATTAGGATTTTTTTTTACAATTACGATGGTGTGTGAAACAGAGGGAAGTAATTTTGTTTGGAATGGATATTTATTTTGGGCTTGTAGCAGGTCTTCACTGCAGTCTTTATCACCACAAAGGACCTAATTTCTGATAATAGTGTCTTCACTATAATCTGTGCTGAATAGAGAACGCGTCCTTGACCAGCTAGGTTTTCTTGTACCTTTTTCTATTTTTTTTTTCCAACTTGCAAAATAGATTCCCAAGTGCTTTTTTGGAAGGGGCAGATGACTGTTATGTTCTTTGACACATCTTTTTTAGCGTAAAACACTTGAAGAACAGCAACTTCAAGACTCCAGAGACTCAGAAACAAGAGGCAGCTTCTCAGAGGAGAAAGTGATGCTCCATCTCTTTCCAGGGGAGAACTGTACCCTCACTCCACTGCCTGGGGTAGCCAGAGTGGTCCACTCCAAGGCCTTCTGTACCGTGCATTGGCAGGAAACGGGTAAATGCAAACAGAACACAAAAGACTCTCACTTACTTCCCCCCGCCCAAATCCTTGGCATTCAGAGTGGTCAGGGGACAGCACGGGGACAGCTGAAATACCTGCGGGGAATGGAAGTTAAGGGTGTGGGAAGGGCAGAGAGCACTACAGAGCCCAGCAGAACCTTACAGCCTATAGCTGAACTTTCTGCAAGCACTGAAGATGGTGCCCCAGAGCCTGTCCTGGTGGAAGGAACAGCCTCAAATATTGGCATCACTAATTCCTTCCAGAAAGCACCTTCTGGACTTCAGGATCCAGGAGGATACCAGGAAAAGCTGAGCTCAGTGGCCCCCTGCATGGAGGGCAGGGAGGCCCTGGCTAGTGACCAGGCAGCTGTGCTACCCTCATGCAGCACAGTGTGCACTTGCAGCAAAATCCCTGATGTAGAGGAGCTCTCTCTGCTTGATCCATTCCCACGGTACATGAAGTCCTGCCAGGACCTAATTGTCCCAGAGAAATGTTCCTGCACAGACAAACTGCATGGGAAAGACTCTGCTTCAGCAGCTGGTAATGCTTCTCCAGTGGCTTTTCCAAGCAGGAGGAGTGCAGAGACCTCTGACTCCTATTCCCAGCTACTGAGAGGTGGTGTGGCTTCCCCTGGCAGCGGCAGATGTGAAACTCAGGCTGGCCACAGCCAGGGCCAGCAGTTCGATGCTTGTACCAAGGATATCACAGATGCAGTAATGGAGGATTCTCAAGAGAAGCTGGGCTCCTTGTTTCCACCTCCACCTCAGGGACAATCCAGTACAAAATCTCTCAAGGATGACCCAAGTCGGCTCTCCCAGCAAGTTAGAGAAGAAGGATGGAGTCTGCGAACCTCTGAGAGCCTTACGCTGGCTGAAGTCTACCTCATGATGGGCAAACCGAACAAGCTGCAGCTGGAATATGACTGGTTGGCTGTCATGGAGCCAGAAAACCAGGATGCTAAAGAACAAACATCTGAGTTAAGTGCTGTCCCTGCATGTCCTACCTTTCACAAGCAGAGACTCTTAAATTGCCTTCTGAAACTCATCTCTACTGAAGTCAATCCCAAACCAGTAAGTAGCTCTTGTTCATGCTCCAGATACTAAACTCTAGTTTCATTTGGGGAATAATTGCCCAGTTGTGCATTCATTTTAAATCAATAACTAGCC
The DNA here is from genome assembly GCA_013398615.1 of Brachypodius melanocephalos. NCBI lineage: Eukaryota > Metazoa > Chordata > Aves > Passeriformes > Pycnonotidae > Brachypodius > Brachypodius melanocephalos. The sequence goes on along the minus strand of VZSR01002741.1, from coordinate 199,620 downwards.
ATGTCAAGAGCTTTGGGGATTCCTGTGTTTAAATTATACAAAAACCACAACACAAGACGCCTGGCTAGAGTGGACTTTGCTTCAATATGCTTTTTACACTGCCTTTTAGCTTCTGGTTTGCTGTGAGTCTCATTGGTGTTCCAGTGAACATTTAATGTGACTACTCAAAAGATCAGTTATGAGGTGAGGTGCCTTCTGTTCTCTCTCAGATTCATGGAACCTTAGAACAGCCCAGCTTGGAAGGGTCCTTGGAAGATCATCTAATTCAATCTTTTGTGGGAAATGGAGCCTGGATGAGATTAATATGAAAACTGCATTGATTTTCAATGTTTATGTAATTCAAATTACACAGTGTGGGAGTGTAAAGAATGTATTTCTTCAGAATAGCAGTGTCAATAGAACTGTCTGCCACAGCTGATTTGTGTAGAAGTTCCCAGACTCCAGGGTAGCTGTTTAACAGTCCCAGAAAAATACTTTCCTCATTAGGCAGACCTTAGGGCATGAACTTGCTTTCCTTCTTGTATTTTGTTACCTGTATTTAAGATTTGCCCCAGTGATATCCCGACAGCCAATTGAAACTTAGTAAAATGTCTTTTAAAAAGACATAGTTCAGCAGATCTGCTCAAATGCCTGCGGGAGATACCATGAGCTAAAGATTCTGTTCCACTCAGGATGCAAATGTATCACTGTTCCCAAACACGGAGTTCTTTGATCCTTGTTTGTTGGTGATTTAGCTCCCCGCAAAGTTCCTTTTGATTCTGATTCTACAGACATGGAATGAAAGATTTTGTAAATGTAAACTCATCTTTGTTCAGATGTAGCTCCAGATACAGACTTTGTTTAAACTGCAAAGGCTTTTGGTCTGACATCTCACAGATCTGGGATACTGTCTCCCCTTTGGCATCTACTTTTACTTCTGGTGACACAGATGACAGCTAGGCATGACATGATGAAACAATCACAAACTATAAAGAAGGACATCCCTGAAACATTGTGTGGAGGGGAATTGAAGAGAGGGAGAAACCAGGAGTTAGGATTTGCATGTGTTTTCCTGTCATTTTCACACTCTTGCTGTCTTAATCAAAGTAGCATAGTACTACTGAACAATAAAGGAGCTCTTTAAGGATATGTACCATATTGTACATTCCAGCAAAAAGAAGGAACACAACCTTTCATTTGTTAAATACCACTTTATTCTCACTGTTTTTCAGAAAAACAAACTCTCCTTGCAGCATGAACATTGTGGCACTGATATTCAAAGGCCAGGAAGTTATTTCCTGCCTCACTGAAAGCGCTGTAGATGTGTTGCAAGCTGCATTTCATCAAATAATGAAAGGAACCATGATATTTTTTCCACAGGGTATTTTAAAAGGAAAGATTGATTGTGTGTATGCCTGCTGTTTTCTCCAGATAATCAGTTACAGCCAAAGCACACAGCTGTGCTGTGGTTCATTCCTTAAATGAAAATCATCAGCATAAAACAAACGGTGAAGTGGCATTGCAGTTGAGCAGGGGGTGTAATTTTAAGCTTGTGATTGCACACAGATTCATTAAAAAGGCAAGGTTTTCTAGAAAACAATTTAAACAACTTAATGAAACAACTGGATGATTATTGAAGCCCACGTGTCTCTTGTTAGTGCTGCAGAGTGAAATAGAAGGGAAGGGAAAAAATTCAAAACTACTTAATTAGAATTAAGAGAGAATTAAAATGTTTTTGTCCAGATATATTTCTCACCAGAGCAGCCCTCTGGATGGAGTTTATGAAAAATAGTTTTGCACTGAATTAAAACCAACACCTTTTTTTTTTCTCTTTCTTCCAATCCCATGGTGATCCAGCACATTGTGTGAAGCTTGTTGAGTGTTAATACCATTGTAACATAAATTAATATATTGAATTGGTGACATCCAACACTGCTAAATGGGCAAGAAGGTAATTTCAGCTGCCCCTCACCCCCACTAGGAGGTATTGCTTAGAGTACTTTAAGGTATTGTAGCATATCAGATTTTGATTTTAAGGCTTCCTAAGTACAGTGAGTTTCACAATTTGTTATACCAGCACAAAGTGTTCATTTAATGTGCATTTTCAGACACCCGAGATGAGCTCCATTGCCACGTCACCTATAAAGCCTGCTCAGGAGGAGCAGTCCCTGACTCCCCCGGGAAAGGTGGTTGCCATCAACACCAGGAGTCCAGGCTGCACACGGAATCACTCTGCCCTTCGCAACAAAACCTTTTCTCCTGGTGCTGCTTCCAGCTCCTCAGGTGAGTATTCCTAAAAATCCACTTGATTAAATTAACTTATTAGTACTTCACACCATGATGAGAATTTCCCAATAAGGGAACACTGGAAGGAGGAGTGCTCTTACTCTTAGGAACTTCACTGTCTGAGAACATTGGTGTGTGTTAATTTGCTTTAGAATTGTCCTAAGTCCAGTGCTGCTTTGAATCTTGAATAACAATGCACATCAATAATGCAGTTCACAATCCAGAAGAACTCTCCTTAGTCACTCTTAGAGAAGATGCTTGGGGTTTTTTGGGAGCTGTGTCATGATTTAACCCCAGCCAGCAACTCAGTCCCATGCAGCTGCTCAGTCACTCCCCTCTGGTTGAATGGGGGAGAAGTGGAAGAGTAAAAATGAGAGAACTCATGGTTTGAAAAAAATCCCAGTGTATTAGGGAAAGCAAATGCTATGCATGCAAAGCAGAACAAAGAATTTGTTCTCTGATTCCCTTGGGGAGGCAGGTGTTCAATCATCCCCAAGACAGCAGGGCTCCATCGTGTAGCAATAACTTGGGAAGGCAAATGCCCTCACTCTGAATGTCCACCCCTTCCTTCTTCTTCCCCCAGCTCCGTATGCTAAGCATGACCCCCCATGGTGTGGGATTATCACTGTGGTCAGCTGGGATCAGCTGTCCTGGCTGTGTCCCCTCCCAGTTCCTCGTGCATCCCCAGCCCCCTCACTGGCAGTGTGGGGTGAGGAGCAGCAAAGGCCTTGACCAGTGTAAGTCCTGCTCAGGAGTAACTAAAGCATCCCTGAGTTATGAACAGTGTTTGCAACACAAATCCAAAACTGCCACTGAAGAAAATTAACCCCTTCCCAGCCTGAACCAGCACATGCTGACTGGCACAGGGTGAAAGATCTCAAGAGAGTATCAGCTTACAAAACAGGCAAGTAAATGCCCGGTGTAAAATCTGTTGATAAATAATTATTGAAAATGTTCTGTGCCATCCTGTCACTGTAGGTTTAAATTAGATATTGGGAAGAAATTCTTCTCTGTGAGGGTGGTGAGGCCCTGGCACAGGTTGCCCAGAGAAGTTGTGTCTGCCCCTGGATCCCTGGCAGTGTTCAAGTCCAGGTTGGATGGGGCTTGGAGCACCCTGGGATAGTGGAAGGTGTCCCTGCCCATGGCAGGGGGTGGAATGAGATGAGCTTGAAGGTCTCTTCCAACCCAAACCAGCTGTGGGATTCTGTAAGTTAGAGAATGATTATGAATTGCCTTTTCTTTAATAGGAGGTACAGCTGCTGTAACCTGTGAGCCCCAGCCATGCAGGCCAAGAATTTCAGTTCTGTGTTTCAGCCCAGTTGCATTTGCCACCAAATGTTTATGACTTCAGGAAAATTTGTGATGGTGTTGGGGTTACTGGGACCAGTTGTGATTCCTAGGCAGTGCTTTTCACAACCCTGCTCTGAGAAGCAGTGAACCCAGGAGCAGGTTAACTGGGTTAACTGGTGCTGTAAAGCACCTGTGTAGAGAAAGGCAGGTCTTGGGTACCTCAGAGTGACAGGCTAACAATGTTGGCTTTCATCCAAGCTGGCTGCCTGCAGAGGGAAAGCCTATCATATTTTTTTTAACTTAAATGTAGATGGGGAAGTTCTACTCAGACAAGCTACCATTATGTCATTGTGCCAAATGTATTTTGCAGACAGTCCATCTTTGGGAAGGTCTATTGGTAAATTAATCTCTGCTCTATCACTAGGTTGATTTTATGGGGATTACTCTATATATATATATATATATATATATGTATAGGGATTACTATAGGGAAAGCAGGGGTGGGGAGTATAAATAAATTATAAACACTGTAAAATAGCTCTGTATTTGTATTATCTTCCCCTACATAAGAAATGGTGGATATAGTTTGTTTACTGGGATAAGCCCTCAGGTATGCCTTACAAGCTGGACAGATAAACTGATTATCATGGTCTGTGTGATGCTGAAAACAGGGCTTCAATTCTAGTTTCTTAATTCAGTCCCCTACTTCCAAGAATATCAAAACAACTGAATATTAGTGGTATCCATAGCAGCTAAATACCATCAGTTTGCAGGTGGGACAGCTGAAATATGGAGAGATTCCTGATTTTGGAAACAGCTGGTGACAGAGCCAGAATCCTTATTCCCAGCTCTCTATGATCCTTCAGTTACTAAAGAGTTATTTCCTTTTTGTTTTCACTTTATTTCATTTAAATTGCTGTTAAAATCTTCTAGGTTTGAGAAGCCTCCCTAGACCTCTCTTGGTGGCTAGTCCTTCAAGTTCTGGAAACTCTGAGGCTGACAGTGGACTGTTTGCAGTCCCTACAACCCTGCCCCCCAACAGCCGCCATGGGAAGCTGTTCCTACCCAGCAAGGAAGCAGAACTGACCTTCCGGCAGCACCTGGATACCATCAGTGTAAGTGAGATGACTGAAAAGAAAATGCAGCATGCTGTGCATGAGCCAGCTTCCAGGAGGTATCACAGAGATTCTGAATTCATCAGAAACTATGGGCTGCCTTGTGAAGCAGTGCTTCTTGTCATGCACAAGTTTAATATTGTATTAACTGAGATGCATCAGATTTTGTCTATGTACAGATTTTGTCTGTGCTTTGAACTGACATTACCTGTTCAGGTAATTCAAATCTGAATGCCGTCATACAGCCTGATGACACTGATTTGCTGTCTAATTAAATTGCTCTAGCAAATTTATGTGCCAGATTTAGCAAACACTGATCCCCTTCTGATGTGTAGCTAATTTTAACACAGCCTCATTGCTGTATTTAACTCAAATTCTAATTTTTATGTACACAATCTCAGTAAGAACTTAGTAGAAAGCTGAAGTAGTTGGTAATGAAATGGCTTTTTGGGACAAAGCTTTATCTCCATAAAAAAAAAAGAAAAAAAATACTCTTGGCGGCAAATATTCTGACTCTAGCAGATATTGTGCTATCTGAAACAAAACACAGTATTTTAGTAAACTCTTAATTCATCTTTATTGAAAATAATAATTTGGGGGATATAATTTATTCTGTGTCTGGATAATTAAAATACTTGTAATGCTTTTTCTGTTGTTGTCCAGATGCAGTCAGACTTCTTCCTGCCGAAGCCCAGGAAGTTACGGAACAGGCACTTGCGGAAGCCACTGGTAGTACAGGTCAGAGCAAAGTGTAAATGCCCGTTTTACTCATTGAGTATCAGTAAGGCTGGAGTGATTTGCACACGTTAAATAAAAAACTGAATTTCTCTCATGCATCAACTGGAAATGTGAAGCTGAAATTATGAAGGAGAAACAGTTCAGTGTTCTAGTGTAACTAGCTATATTACATTCCCTGTATGAAGAATATCAACAACAGAAGTCCAGTGCCTAAGTTAGTTTGGAAAAATTATAAAAGCCTCTGGGAGAGGCTTCTGGAAACTGGAAGCAGGTTCTGCTACCTGGGCCTTCTGGGACTGAAACTGGAAGCAGGTTCTGCTACCTGGGCCTTCTGGGACTGAGGCATAGGCAGTGTGTCCCTGTGCTGTCCTGTGCTGGCAGTGTTGGAGCTGGCAGCCCTCTTAACAACAAAATCTTACTTGATATTCTTTTCCTGCTTCCTACTCAGTAGTGGATGTTAAACTGTGGTGGATATAAGCCTCTGTAGTGAAATAAGCCATAACACACTTTGAAAGAGCAATGATTCCTGGGAAAAAATGGGGCTTGGAAAGTGTTGTGGTTTGAAAGCAAAACAAGTGAGAGGCTCTA
>VZSR01002741.1:156080-183572 GCA_013398615.1 Brachypodius melanocephalos | reverse complement strand
CCTTCCCCCTTTTTCCTTTCTCCTTCCCCCTTTTTCCTTTCTTTTCCCTTCCTGTCCCATCCAAGAGTACCCATGTTGTGCCCCTTTTGTAAGCTTCTCCAGTTAGAGAATGTCCCTTGGCTGGTGTGAGTGGCTCTGAACTTTTCCAAGGGGCTGCCCTATATAAACCTCAGCTTTGTGTTAATACGTAAACAAACCTTCTCCATCCATTAGGCTGTTATCATGAGTTTATTTCCCAACTTGCACTATACCTGGTGGATGTAGTTCTGCCTGTCTTTGGCTACTTGTACATGGCATTTATTTGACTGGGAATCTCTTGTTACTTGCTCATAATGCACTGACTCTGCTTGCTGATTGCCTAGTCCCTTCACTCACCCTGCTTTAGGCAGATGGTTTTTAGGTTCTGTGGAGCTGGCCTTGTGTTATTAGGAGAAAATTGAACGAGTTTTCTGATGCACACAGAGCCTTGTTTGAGAATTCTGACAGAATTGTCAGGAAATCACATAAACCTGAAATAGAAAAAGTTGAAGGCTGTCACAGAAATGAATGCTGGGGCCTGTTTTGTTCTGAGCATTCTCCCTTGGTATGGAGAGGACACCTGTTAATCTCAACAGTCATGCCCACTAAAACTTTTCAGTTTTACTTAGAATATAGCTGTGTTTTGGTTTGGACTTTCCCAGATTGTTCCCTCTTGGTTTTGGGTTCCTTCATTACTAATGCAGATTATTCTATATGCTGTGTCTTCAGAAATCCTTCAGATTTGCAGGACAAAAGTAGAAGGCACCTACTATGACTGTGGATTACAGAATGTGCAGGAGGAAATGTGTTACATTCTAATCAAGTACTATCTAAAAAGAAATCTGAACTCTCATTCTTAAATTTCTAAATATTGGAAGAGTAATGTGAGGGCCTCCAGTGTATTTGTAACTTGACAAACTTCATCTTCCCTACTGATGCTGGTAATGCAGTGGATATGACACTGCGTTTGGCTCTGAAGTTGCCTAGAATAAAGGCCAGTGTTGCTGCACCTGCCACAGGAGTGGAGAGCAGAGCACTTCATCCTGATCCATGAAGGCTTTTTGCTTATGATATGAGGAGCTGTCAGCTGCCCTGCCTCAGCTCACCCAGGGGGAAGGACATAACTGCAGAATGAAGACAACACAAGTGGATATTTTTGATGATGCCATGACATCAGAAAACTTCTAATACCCTGAACCTTTGCAAGTGGGCTGGAACCACCCAGTAATAACAGAGTATAAATTACAGAAATCAGTTCAGCACTCAGAACGTTGGGGTTAGGAGTGTGTTTGGCATTAGCCCCTTAAAAGTTGGCGTTATGAAGCAGAATTTGGTTTCAGAAATGTAATGCATTGCAAACTGCTTTTTAAGAATAAAGCCCTTTGAGGACAAGGAAAGAACTTAAGAATAATTAGGGTTATTAAGAATAACTAAGATCATTGTAATTCTAGATTGATGCAGTATTTGTTACCCTTACTATGTGAAAGGCCATTTAAACACATCTCTGATAGGACCAGCTCTAGATTTTAGGTGAATGTGCTTTACAATGATAGTCGCCATCAGTTTGTGCCTGAGACTGCTGAGAAGGGGGTGTATACACTCGTGCACACACACGTGCAGATTTGGGGGGGGGTGGTATTACTCAAAACTTCTTCAATTTTAATTATTTCAGCTTCCCCAATAGCAGTAACAAAATCTAAATGAGTAACAATGTCAGACATCCAAGCAAGTGATGCTGAAATGCACACAGTATCATTCCTGAGGTAGAAGTGACTTTATTAGGTTACTACCTTCCTGAAGCACTATGAGGTGTTGGAGAGGACTAAGTGACACTAATAGCCTCCAGGTGTAGGATTAACTGCTCTAGACTTTTCTCTCTCAGTGACCATAAGGCAGTTTTGAGTAGCTGACAAGGTAAACGGCAGAAGGTTCAGTGTCTCATCACCATGGGCTGGGTTTACTACACCAGAGCTACAGTACCATAGCCCGAGGCTGGATCCACCCAGGTATGTGTGCACACACTGACAGAGATCTGTACAAGGTGTTGCATCCTGATCACTCACACAGTCCATTTTATCCTGTATCACTAAATCTACTAAGCATAGGAATAGTAATTGTTTTTCATACAGCATTGTTAAGCCTTTTTTTGACACCCTCTATATTTCTAAATTGAATTAAATTGCTTGATTCAAATTAACCTATAAAGGCATCTTATTTACTGATAGCAGATCCCAGAGTGGAAATTCAGTTGCATTTTGTTTTCTACACTCAGACTTCAGATGCATTTATAAGGCAAGTACTGCACTTATTCTTAACCTTTTCAAACCTTTGAATCTCTTAATTTCACATCAACTTGTAAATGTTAACTGAGTGAAACCTTGGCAAGCACTATGGCAATAAGTTATCATTAATTATTGAAACATGATAACTGCTTTAGAGCTTATGGTTCTGGCAGCAAAATTTAATGCTGTTTCTTTTAATAATAGTTAAGCCATATCATCTAAGGTTTCTGGCTTGTTTGAGATGTGAATTTGTTTTATAGATTATAAATATACCTATATAGTGTATGTATAAAGCAAAATGCCTGTCCTTACTGATTATTTTTTGTACCATACTGTAAATTATATTATTTATTCTTTACCAATTTTGGAAAAAGGTGTTTTGGTTATTTAATATAATATACAAAAGCTGTTAAGCTTCTTCTGTTTAAATTTCCAATTCAACTTGTAAAGCTGTTTTTATTCTTGTGCATAAATACATACTAATACTTGGTCTAACTTGTGTCCAGTGTGTTCCTTGTTGTTCATGTCCTCTCTGATTTTTTAATTTAAGCTTTATTTACATTATCATGGCATTGTGGGAGTGGGAATTAAAATTCCTCCGTAAGGCCAAGCCTTTCAAGGTGATTTGGTTGCAGTGAAATCAGTCGCCTAACTCCCATTGACATCTCTCATCCCAGAATTTTGATGAGTCTCACCATGATGAAACAAAATTTTGGTAGGGTTGTTTCTGCTTTATAGCTTCCATTCTCAGTAGTGTCTGCTCATGATGAGTTTCAGAAATGTGGCAAACCAGAGAGCTGGCAATCATGAATGCCCTGGGACCATGGGCACCAGTAACGATGGGGAGAAAGAGAGAATAACAAACAAGAAAATCATCCAAAAAAATTCCAACCACCATGACCAAGAAGGTACAATAAAAATGGTAGTGTATATCTTGAGGGTTTGGGGTTTTTTTTCCACTCACAGACTCAGATAAGCAGAAACTCAGCTGTGGAGGTTGTTTTATACAGCCGCTAACAAGAAACACCTTTTCACCCCAGGACACTCAAGAACAGGAAGCCCTGATATGGTTGCATAGTGTGTCTTCAGAGCTTTCCAAGATAAAACTAACTAAAGCTCATAGAAAGATGGGCTGACCCAGGATACCCTCCTTTGGGCAAGTTGGACTCAAGGCCTGAAGTTCCTGTGATCTAGGGCAGTAACTAACTTCTTTTTGTATGGTTTTAGGATTTTGGTCTCTACGACATACAAAAAAGCAGCTTTAATGTTGCACTGAGAAAGTGCAATCGAGAAATTGGTTAGAAATGAAGAATGTTCTAAAATGCTCAACGTAAGTTTTTTTAGTAATATTTTGATACTTCCTTCCCATCCAAAAAGTGCGTGCTTGTCTTTCCCATGTTTACTGAAAATCTGAGCTATGACTAATTTTGAGCTCTTTCTGTGCAGCTTCTCCCCTCCGCTGGCTGTAAGCCTGTTAGCACAAGACCTTTAAATCTTTTCCACCTTCTGTCAAAGCTCCTATTGATACTTCTCTCACAAATTAGCTAATTTTGCCCTTAATGACCAAAATTTAAGACTGTAAAAATTGAATGAGTCTGAAAAATGATTAGCAAAACAAGATATTGCAGTGATAGTACATATTTTTGCCTCTTGTTCTACTGGCTGACAGCAGAGAGAAGAGCCTGGTCTATCCTCTTGATATCCACCCTTTAGGTATTTATACATATTAATGAGGTCTCCTCTGAGCTGTCGCTATAGGATGTGAAAGAACAAGACTGACTCCAGTCCTGGTCAGAAGGCAAGAAAAAAGGGGCGTTTATTTTACTGCTTGGGGTTATATAGTTTTCTAACAAGACCACAGGTTGGAGGATGAAGTTACCACCTCTCCAAACCCACTGGTTCAAATCACAGTCCGTCATCCGACTCCTCCTTATGGAGAAAAATGTAAACAAAAGAAGAGTAGTTCCAGAAATATACATTGTTTACATAAAAATCTGTGAGAACTCCACTAAAGAATGCAAAAACATCAGAAGGCTAGAAAGAGCAGTATCTTCTTGACGTTGAACAGGTCCAGCTCCCTCAGCCTTTCCTCATAAGAGAGATTCTCCAAACCCTTGACCAATTTAGTAGCACTCTGCTAGAACTGCTCCAGGAGCTCCATGTCTCTCTTGTACTGTGGGGTCCAGATGCCTACACAGTGCTCCAAACATGGCTTCACCAGGGCTGAGTTAAGGGGCAGGATCATCTCCCTCGACCTGCTGGCAATACTCTTTCTAAGGCCCAGACAACCTTGCCCTTCTTGGCCCAAAGGCACTCAGCTGGTCAAGGACAGATAGCTGTGCACCCGGACACCAAGGTCCTACTCTGCAGGACTGCTGTCCAGCAGGTCAGCTCCCAGCCTATACTGGTGACCAGGGCTGTTCCTCCACAGCTGCAGGACGTGCGTTTCTCCTTGTCGAATTTCAGAAGGTTCTTCTCTACCCATCCCCCCAAGCTGTTGAGGTCCCTCTGAAGGGCTGCACAGCACTCTGGGGCACCAGCCACTCCTCTGAGTTTTATATCACCAGTGGACTTGCTGAGGAGGCATCTGCTCTTTCATCCAATCATTGATCAACAAGTTATACAACACTGAGCCCAACTGAGAATCCTGGGGGGCACCGCTAGTGACAGGTCTCCAACCTTATTCTGTACTACTGATCACAAGCCTCTGGCATCTGCCATTCAGGCACTTCCCAATCTATCCCACTGTCCATTCATCCAACCCACTTTTCTTGAGTTTGTCTACGAGAATATTGTGAGGGAAAAGGGAGGTGGGCAAAGAAGAATTATGCTTGCTTACCCGAGCGCAGACTTGCTTCTAACTTCACAACTGGTATCTGCTCTTTGCCAGGGGATAGATAGAGGATCTCCTTCCTGTTGGCTGCTCCTGTCATGCTCTGCTTGGGAGGCCAGAGTATGGTCCCATCAGTCTATGTCCCTCTCTGATTTTCTAATACTTCTCAGCCTTTTTAGTCTGCCTTGCAGCTATGCTACCAGGCTGGGCAGGTCATCCACCTGATCATATCTGATGCAGCTGCCCATCACTGGTACAATCCACTGACAGGCTCAGGCATTAGCTACAGCCCGAAGCCTGGGTGGCTACATAGGGGTTTTGCCTGTTTTGTTGGGACTTTAGTCTGAGTCATATTTTTCGGTAAGTTTAGGGGACTCAGTTCCCTGCTGAGTGGACACCATATATTTGAGTTCTCGCAACAACTGTAATGACCAGAAACTGAGGAAACTGCTTGCGCTGCAGCGCCCCTCCCGCTCCATGTCCTGTGCGCTCGCCCGGGTCGCCCGCGCTCCCTGGAACCGCTTCAATCTCCCGCGGGCAACGCTACCTCGACCGCGGAGGGGCTGCCGAGTGCGAGTAGGGCTCGGGGCTGCTGCTCAGGTATCCTCGGACGCGGAAACGCTGCGGAGGGCAGCAGGTTACAAAGTTCTCCCTGAGGTTATTCCGTACGATGATCTTCCTCCTGTTTTCTGCTTTGCATCGCTATTTCGAGGTGAAACCTTCACATAAGGTCCCGACTGTAAGCTTGAGTTGAGGCCCAGGCCCGGCGCCCCTCCATTACCACCACCGTACACCTGCCCTGCCCTACCCTGTCCCTTTAAATGCCATCAGCTGCTCGCCCCGCCCTTCCTCCAGCCAATGGCTGTGCAGTTTCCTCTGACGGACGAGCAGCGTAACCAATGGAAGGCATCCAGGATGGGCGCCGACGTGGGTCGTTTTAAGCTTCCCTCCCTCTGCGGGGCTGGCCGACCAGGCGGGATTTCGAGCGGGTGAATTGCGTACGATAGGTTGCTCGTCATGATGGGCAGCTAAATCGGACAATGGTCGGGCTGGCTCCCCCTGTGGCGCGGTCGGAGTGGGGCTGTGGAGCGGAGCTGCTGAGTGCCACCATGTTCCAGGGCGCTGAGGCCGAGCCGGCCAAGCCTAGCTCCAGGTGGGGTGGCGGGGGACGCTCGGCAGGGCGGGGGGAAGAGTCGTGCGGCGACGCGGAGGCCTCGGTGGGATTTTGTTCGGAGACGGGAAGTGTGGGCTCCGGCTGAGGGCCGTGAAGGGGAGAGGGGGGCGGGTCGGGGTCCTGCAGCTGTAGGCTCTGAAGAGGTAGGGTCCCCCCTCAGGGGCCTCTTCGTCGCGGTGGGCGGAAGCGCAGCCCCATACCTCCCGTATCGCCGGATAAAAGCCAGAGGACGCTGGTGCTTTCGCCATGCTTCAGTTTACTTGTCCCGCGCCCCGGGGGCTGGGTGGGGAGTGGCCGCACTGCGCTCCAGTCGGTCCTGCCTCGGTCTGAGGCCGTGCTTGGGGCACACGGGGAGAGCTCCAGGGCCGGGCGGGGGCACTCACGGGTGCCGCGCCCGTCTCGACCCCAGAGCTCTTGCAGGGACTCCCGTGCGGGGAGAGAGGCCTAGGGCCAGGGAGCACTTTCTCCCGCCATGCTTCTACTCGAGGGTGAGCTACTCTCTGGGAAGCTGTGAGGGAGAGGATTCAGCACCAACGCCTGCCGAAGCAGATGTCGGCTTGATTTTGCCCTACGAAGTTGAAGTATGGGAGGGTAGATTTGAAGTATGGGAGAATATCTGCCCTCCTTTGTTTGGAGGAGGGCAGATACCCTGAATACCGCAGGGCGTAAGTGCAGTGATTAATCCATCTGCGAGGCTGGAAGGAGGAAGGGTTTCGAAATTGTCTAAGAATGCTTTAAGTTTTCCCACATTCCAGTCGTTCCAAGCTGAGACTCGGTTTTAGAAGACTTTTGAGGATGCTCTGTCCTTGGCGTAGTCTCTGAGAAGTGTCTGTTCTCATAGTAATTTTGAAACCACCCATCAATTGGGTTTCTGGGCAGACCATTGCAGCGTGTTAGTTAACAGCAAGCAAAAGTGGCCTTACAGCTTGTTCCCCGTTGCCGTGTCGCGGTGTGTTTGTGGTGCCTGAGAGCAGGCTGGAGCCACTCACAGCTCTGTACCAGAGCTGGTGGCAGCACCGCAGGAACTTACTTTAGCGGGTTTGCAGGGTGGTCTCTGAGGCGTTTACTATATTGACTCATGGCCTGGGCCATCAAAGGCAAAAGTACCTGGTTTAAAGACACTGCTTATTCTGTTCATTCCCTGAACAAAACTTTGTTTAGTGAGCATGCAAATCCTTTTGCAGTTCTTGGTATGTAGAAGTTGCTCTAAATAAAACTGAGCCTAATTCCAAATCCCTGCAAGCAACCACCACTAGCTGTGGAAGTGAGGGGGGAAAAAGTGTGAAAATCTTGCCTAGAAAATTATAAACAAGTGTTTGCATTTTGAAAACTTCATAATACAGGGGTATTACTGTTAGAAATAAAGGGTGCTAAAAAGGTTTTAAGTGAAAGCTTTCACTTAATTGTCCAGTGAAATGTGTTTCTAGTGATCCTGTTAATGTGTACAGTGATAGAGCAAGCAACTAGTTTGCTGAATCGAATTAACTGCCTAGTTTTATTAAACTTTACAATGACACTTTGTATTTTTAAGGAAGTTTTGCTTTTTCAAAACAAAACATGGAACTGCATGTCTAAGAGCTTCTAAAAGCAAAGCAAGAGTTGTATCGTTCTGTGCTATAAAGATGCATTGTATTAACATACTCTCGATTCGTCCTGTGTATGAGCAGTTTCACAACTGCTGCAAAGAGCTGACAATGGTAAATGTAACCATCTTGGAAATGTAATACTCATGTTCCTTTATTCCCATCGGGACCACTGCAGAATGTCGTGGAGCTTTCAGATCATGAGCATGGCTGCATAACACAGCTTGCTGTTTGCATGTGAGTGAGCCGTTCAATGAGCCGTGAGTCTCACTCTCCCACAGCAGGAGCACCCCAGGACCTCTGGTCTTGTTTTAGTTCCAAACCTCAGCACCTGCTTTCTGCTAATCTCTTATGTATAATGCAGCTCTTATCTACTGTATTAGAACAGTCTGAATACTTGTAAAACTTCAGTGTTTAACTTTCAGGCAGGACTAAAAAAAAAATTATATAGTGGGGCATCTTGAAGTAATGGATAGGCCTTTCATAGGTGGGCTGAAAGGCTTAATGAGGAAAAGGCATTCAAATTCAAGTGTATTAGAATGTAGGGGATTAAAAAAAGATCAGAAGAACAAATTAAAATTCTTCAAATCTGCCAGAAGAGAACAAAGCAATTAGTAGGGGGTTTAAACTTGTGGAATAGAGCTCTTGATTTAGCTGTTTTAGAGAAACTTTTGTCCTGCTGGAGGGGAGGGGGGGAGTAAGGCAGATTTAGATTTTGTAGAAGACAAAGGGTTGGGGTTTTTTTCACCTTTTGAAAGAAAAAAACACCACCATCCCAAAGGAAGAAAGACCCAACATATCTGGCTACAAGAAACAAAAATGTCTCTATATAAACTGGCATAATGCTAATGTAAACTAAAATGAGTATAAAGTTACTATACAGTATATGTTAAATTTCTGTGTACTCTGTTAAAGCAGCTCACCTTGCTGAGTTTAGTGTGCTGTTTTCCTTTGGTAGGATTTACAGGTGAAATCTGATTTTCTTACTTGATGTGGGGGACCTGCATGTCTTACTGCTCTAGAACTGAGTATGTGGTAGTACAGGGAGGCCAGCAGTGCTCTAGAGCCTACAGCAAAAAAATAGCTTTGTAGTCTCCCACATCTTTGATTGGAGGGAACGAGTGCAAAGCCTTGTCCTCTTTGTTGGAATCAGCTGACAGATTTTGTTGCTGTATATTTCAAGGTTATTTTTGGTAATTCCTGTGAATGACTTAGTTATCTGACTTTGTATTAGTTTGAATTTTGTTAACTTGGTGTCACTGCCATTTTAAAGTTTACATAATGCTTCGAAGGTTCCCAGCATTTCAAAGTTCTTGAAATTGAGGTGGTAAGTCCACTTTGTGTATGTAGAGTCAAGACATTATTTTGCATGATGCTGGCAGAAAAAGTACTTTTGCTGATTTCCAGTTCGTAAGCACCACCATTGATGCCTCTGGTTAATTTATTCAACAGTAGGATTTTATTAGTGTGGATACTAAGCTGAAAATAAGAGGACAGTAGAAGATTAATCAGTGTTGGATTTATTTTGATGAAGTTTCTTTACTGAATTATCAAGACTTTTAATATTAAAATGGATTTTCTCTAGAATTTCTTTCTGTGATAGCTCTTAAAACCCACTGCAGGAATGAGAAGTAGTTTGGTTCTTATGACTGGCTTTATTTAAAAGTTAAATTGTATTTAGTTGAATTGTATCACAGATTCAAAGTTGGTATGTGTAGTTTAGCAGAAAGTCTGATTCTGTAATGGTTATTTTTAAAATACTAACCATCATATGGCTTCTCTTAATCTCTGTTTCTGGAACACCACAGATAGCATAGCCATTTGTGTAGGTGGTAGTGTTAGGATTATTCCATGTAATCATAGATACCCTAATGATCAAGCTGACTAACCAGAAGGTTGTCAATATTTGTGCTGAATTTAAGAATATTAAAACAGCTCTTGAAAGGTAGATACTTCATGGATATAGCAGAATTACCTAATGTAAATTAAAATGAGGATAGTTACTTACAAGTAGAGAATGGGAAGGGGACATCAAATATGTTGAATGCTATAAATTTTAATGGACTTTTGTATCTTGTTTTTCATTCTGTGATATAGGGTGTTGAAGCCCCCAGGGGGAGATTCTAGTAATCTCTTTGGGAGTACAGAAGAAGTGTCTTCTTCAAGCAGGCCACACCGGATGACATCCAATATCTTTGGAGCATCAGAACAACCTCAGAACGTTCCAAAAAGAACAAACCCTCCAGGTAAAAGCTGCCCCCTCTTTCTGTGTGGGGGGCAGAAAGAGGCTGCAGCTCTGTATTGCAGCATAGAATGGTTTTATGTTCCTAAACTGGAACACTGGGATCCATCTTTTTATGTTGCATTTTTTATATACTGAGTAAGTTTGAACAAGAAATCTCTTCTGACTTCTGAATATATGAATATTTCAGAGATCTGCACGTTCACGGACTTCTTAGCGCATCATTCATGTCTTAATTCTTTCCAAACTGAGGTTCAAAGAAATGATGAAAGGAAACCACTTCTATTGTAGAGCTGTATCAGCAGTTAGCTGAATTTGAGATCTGCAGGTGAATTGCAACAAAGGATTTCAATTTCAATTTCAGCTAGGCAAATATGACAAAGTCCCTAGGCAGCAGGATTGTAGAAATCCTTGATTTTTTTAATATATTTTCTGATAAAACTAATCTAGAAAAAAGTCTTAACAACTGCCTTGCAGGAGGAAAAGAAAGTGGCATTTTTGAGGACTCTACTTCTGCTCAGCCTCGTCCACGCATGCATCCACCTGGTGGGAAGACAAGCGATATCTTTGGGTCTCCTGTTTCTCCCAGCATTGTGCGAGCACACCCAAACAAACCCAAGGTATTTGTACTTCTGTTGCTGTCAGATCAAGAAGCCAGCAGCTCCAGGGTTGTGCTCTCTCACATGCCTGTGCTCTAAGAACAGAATTGAGTGTGCATGGAGTGACTTTGAGTTAGACGATTATTCCCAAAGTCTCTTTGATAGCTGCTAGTTTGGGTGTAACAGATCTCTGCAGTTTATTGTAAAAGTATTAATTAGACTGTGGATATGTGTTCAAAAAAAAAAAAAGAAGAGAAAAAAGCCTTCAGTCTTTCTCATAAGTGAGGTACAGCTGGAGCTCTTGACAGAGCCAAGAGGCATTTAAACTAGATAGGGAGGAGGTATTTCTTCCTATTCTGCAGTTTGGCAGATGTGATGCAGACTTGGGAAGTTGGTAAGCTACGGTCATAAACTCCAGTAAGCTACAGTCATAAACCTTTTTGAGGCCTGGCTGTGCACTTCACATCTCTTAAATGTATTTAAAGTCACCTTGTAAGCACTTCAACAGATTAGGCTTAAGTGATCAACAGTGAAAAAGTGAACCTGGGATCAGTGGTGTCAGGCCCAGCAGTTACTTGATTTGTACAAGATAGACAAAGATGTCTCTTAGTATACAGTTGTTACACATAGGTTATACAGTTCAGTTTTGATCTTAAAGCTGGTATGTTTAATAGTTGCTTGTAGTTATGACCACATCTGTGTTTGGAAAAAGCAGGATACATTACCAGTTACTGTATTTAAATGCCCTATATGCAGATTTAGGACCTGTTGCCTTACTCTAAGTAAATACTACTAACTGAGTAGCTATTATGGTGATAATGTTTCCAGCATGTCAAATAGCATGAAAATTTAACATTCTGTGAAACTGATGATGTTTAGGGATGGTATTCCCCAGTTTAGTGTTCCCACTGAAAACACTCCAAAACATGCACTACTCATGCTCTCATTCCCCCTGTGGCTGGGGAGGGAAATTGGAAGTAAAAGGTAAAAATCACAGGTTGAGATAAGAACAATTTACTGGAAGTAGCAGTGAGATAAGAAAAGAACAGTAACAGCAACAAAATTAATAATGGAGTGTCCAAGGAGGATGAACAGTTCTCACACTACCCCAACCGCTCAGCCACCACTACACACCCTGCACGTGATGTGGTATAGAATAAGCTCCAGGTCCTGGCCATGCCCTCCCTGGCTACTGCAAAAATTAATCCTGTACTGGCTGGAACCAGTACAGGAATTGTCATTGTGCTGAGGAGAGTCTAGTTTTTCCTGGAAGCTTAGGAAGAAAGGATCAGTCCAATTCAACTTTCTTGCCTTTGTTTTTTTCCCCTTAAATTTAAGGTGTTGGTAGAGTGCTTTCTTTTTATGCACGTTCTGAATTGTATCTGGGGCCATATGAAAGGACAAGGAGGAAAAATGATTGGGAGCTAGGTTTTGGCAGGAGTAGTGCTGTTGGTGTAGAAGGCTTGGCTTTGTTTTTCTGTCCCCTTTATTTGAATGGTTGCTCTTACTTTTTAGTTACATTTTAGAAATGTAACTTTAATTCCCATGAATTCCTGACTAAATGGAGGACAGCATTGTGGAAATTCTTATGTCATTAATTAGAGCACTGGAATTGCAGGAAATACTGAGATGGAAAGAAGACAGCACATTTACAAAAATTACTGCAAGTTGAGTTTCATAGGTGGGAAAACGCACTTCTTTGAAGTGTGGCTGTGTATTTCCAACAGTGAATTCAGATTGTTGGGGAAATGGTCTTAAAATGTTTTGATTATTACCTGACTGTTGCGATACGTGCTGAAGACAGGAATTGCTGCATACAAATAGGGTCTTCAAGGGCTGCTTGCATCATAGTTGTGTGTACCAACTTCTCCTGCATGATAGCAGGTGCTTGACAGGAATGGTAATTCCTGACCTTAAAATCAATTAATCCTTAAGGTTGGAGAAGGCCTCTAAAATTGAGTCTGGCAGTTAACTTACCACTGCTGTGCTTACCATTTTGATGATCTAATGTAGCCTCTTCATCCATGTTTCAATGAATTGTCTTAGATGTGCACCTTGCCATAAAATAATAGATTTGTGCCCCTGCTTTTGGGGTGCTGTAGAAGTGGAGAGGATGATGGGCTGCACACAGCTTGCTTTTATTTGATCAGTGATCTATAAACTTAGAAATGAAGCAAAATCCAGAAAGATTTTGTGACAGACTTGGTGTTTGAGAATAATATAGTAAGATAGTTTTTGATTTCTTTGCAGGATCACATTGTCTTGAAAGAAGAGGAAATTCCAAAGAAGCTAGAAGGTCAGCAAGACTTAATTATTTTCTTTGTTCTTTTTGGGAACATAAGCTATGAGGAAGTTTCTTGTGCTTCTGCTTGAACACCAGCCTTAGTCTCGTGTTTTTAAGACAATATGGCTGAAAAGTTCAGTCAGAAATCTGATCACTTGTCTCAGGGAAATGATACTCTTCCTCTTATTGAGGAGAACACAGGCATGAGTCATGATACTCTGTGTCTGTGTGTTTAGACTTTGCTTGATATCGTGTGTGTATATACAGATATATATGGAATCTGTATATGGCAAAACATCAGGTTACTTCTTCCTCTCTTGCCATCTCCTTCAAATGGCTAATTTTGGCCCTCTGTAGTTGTAAATAATAAACAGCAGACTGACAAAATGTATTATTGCTCAGCTAATTGTTAAAGAATGATGAGAACCCTGCTTTCAAGCTTAGTATAAGAGGATTGATCGGTATGCTGTATCTCTTAATTGCCTGCAACTGCCAAAAATAATTCTGAAGGTGTATTGCTCAGTCTTCATATCCTTGTTAGAAAGATTGCTGAAGGAAGAGAGGAATTGCTGTAAAAAAGTGAAATTCTTTTCTTAGCATGTTTCCTTCAGGAAAAGTGAACAGGTAATGAGAAACATTCGCATGCTATGGATGGGAGATGTGGGAAATAATGCAGCCGACAGAAGATAAGGCACTTTGTGCACTACAGAATAGTGAGTGATCTGATGATCTAATCTGTTTTCTTTAACGCAGCTACAGAAAATATCAAACCACACCTGGAAGATGGAGGCGAGAAAAAATCTCTGGGCAAAGAGGAGCGATGCAAGGAACCAGAAGCCAAGATAGACAATCATGAACCCCGACTAGGGCCAAGGCCACGCTCACACAACAAAGTCCTCAATCCACCAGGGGGGAAATCCAGCATTGCGTTCTATTAGGGTCATCGTGTCACTGTCACTAATGGAGAAACTCTTGTCTGTGCTGGCGAGGTCAGTTTATACACTATTGCTTGTGAATAGATTCTTAGGCAGATGGATGAGGGTTATGTTAGAGTGTGTAGGAAGGATAACCTGGTGATTTGGGGAGGAAGGGCTGGGGAGGGAATGGGTGCCTTGTGGAAGATGTGAGCATTGGCCTGCATGGGTGGGTGGCGGAGCCCAACATTAGTGTAACTTTGTGAAAACTTAGTGCTGCTTAGTGGTGAGTTCCTCGGACTGTTAGGTTCTTAGCTAGCTTGTGGCTCAGGATGCTCTTGTGGAATCAGGCTTATCCATACAATCAACATGTCAAACGTTGTGAATGGGAAGGGTCCTGGAGGTCACACCTGAAGATGCTGAAGTACAGCAGGTAGGCTAGGTTTTCCCCTAGGCAATGGGATGCAGCTTCACAGCATGAGCTGACTTGCAGTCATGTCAATATAAATATGTTCCACTGGAATATATTTATGTAGTGCTGCCATGGTTAAGAGTGTCTTCAGTCATTGCTTCTTTATCTCCTTTCTTGCTTGCAGCACATGATTGCTGATACAAGGACAAAATAGTTTCTTTTATCCTCATAAACCATCGTGTGTTTTTAAAGACTGTGGTCTTCCCCTCCCCAGGTATTCAGGTCTTTTGTATGCCTGTAGTAATTTGCTGATTATTGTGACTAGCCCTTCACATGTGGCAGTCCAACATGCTGTTCCATGTAAGTGCTTCTAGTTGAGTGCTTGTATGTTTTCCGGTAAAGATCTGGGTGCAACAATATGGTTTTATGGTACTCTTTGAAGAAAGCAACTTGGAAGTTTACAGTTACCATGGAGAATATGCTGAGGTGTCAGCCAGGTCACTCTGACCCAGCCTGCGTAGAAAGGGCTTAGCTTTAGCACAGGTTTTCACTTGGCTCCTTGTGGAAACCAGGACTGTTCTCCTGTTTCCACCACAGTGAATTTCCTGTTGGTTTTGCTTGTGCTGAGTCTGTTAGTGAATTCACCTGTCTTTCATCAGCCTTACGTTTGCCTTTGACTGTCTCAGATTTTCGTTGGTAAGGTTGGGAGAACTATGGGAGTTCTCCCCAGCCTAGAGCTGTAGTTGATTTTGCTGTAGATTACCTTAGCTGGAAAAACAAAACAGCGCAAACAGAAGGTTTGTATTACTAAAATCTGTCATAAATCATGTTTGGAAGATGTGCATGTTTTGCACAGATTTTTGGGGAAGGGTTTGTTCTCTGAATGGATTTTATGATCATATCCAGAGCTTTGATATATGAATGTTAACTCTAGGTGCTTACTCTTAAATATATTGAATACTGACTTTTTAAATCTGACATATCAAAACAGGAGTTGTTCAGGTACACCAAAGAACAAGTGGCCTTATTATGTATATCCATTGCTGTTCTAGCCTACATTCCCTGAAAACTGCTGCCACTGAGATGGGATGCAAGGCCAGGTGCTAAACCTCTCTGTGGTCATAATGCTTCCTAGGCCATGCAGTTCCCTTGTGTCAGCAGTGGTGGGTGACTGCTTTAAGACTTTGTTGCCTTTTCAAATACAGAAACATATGGGACAGTGCTAGAATAGAAACAGCCATTGAAAGTAGGGATTTAAATGCCTTTGTACCTTTCAGATTGGTTTGGAGCTGCCTGTTAATTCCCCCCCCAGGAAAACAAGGCAGTAGTTGAAACTTCAACCATGGAATGAACTTATGTTACTTCCAAACATGTATTTCTTAGCAGCTCTTCCTGAATCTGTGCTTTCCAGCCTCTGGCTGAGTCTCAGACACATGAGCCATTTCAGTTCCTGATTCCAGTATTTGACAGGAAGCTATCATGTAGAAAAGTCAACCAGAGGCTGCTTCCTACATTGCAGGCTGTGGTGTAGCTGATGCCATCTGCAATACCAAGCATTTGGCATCTTTTAGTACCTGATGTGCATTGGCTTCAGTGCCTGTCTTTTAAAGAGCAACTTCTAACTAGGCCTTAAATTAATTAAACTATATTAATTTTCTTGCATTTCTTTCTTTGGAATCTAAACAATGTTTTCAACTCTTCAAGTAAGATTGATCTCAGCATTTCTCTGGGACAGAAGGGGTTTGGAAATCAAATGACAGAACATGCAGTTATCAATAAACCTCTGTATTTTGTTATTTCATTGTGTGCTGTAGATGCCTGCTTTTATAAATTGGTCAATACTCTATTTCACCATAGATACGCTGGTGAATTCTATGGTCTGAAGAATTGCACATATATTTTCAGGCCTTCTGTACATGAGACTGTGCTCAGGAGTTGTGACACCCTGCCCAAGGCTGCCCGTGAGACAGACACCTCTTATCCCCTGGGGAGGGGTAGAACAGTAGCAAGAGCTCAGCTTAATGCCTTTTTGTGGGCATTTCCATGATGCTCTGTACCACACTGGGATTCTGTTATGTTCTTCAGCAATATTGTAAATAGAATTAAATATTCAAATATTTTAAATATTTAAGGCTATTTGTAGGAAAACACAGAAATTCCCCTTGAGCAGGGGATATTCTTTATGTGGAGAGGTCATACCCTAACTTGTGTGTTTCTAGTGAATGCATAAAACATGTGCCAGACTGCCTTGGCTGACAGAAGAGGGAACTGCAGCTAAGATATTGCAGCTCTAGGTGAGCTGGACACAGTGGCCTCTCAGCCAGGGTGTTGTGTGTCTGTGGCATTCATGCTGAACTTCCAGGCTGTGATGCTCTCAGAACCTCTCAGCCAGCCCTCACTCCTACAGTGACTTCTGTGTTTGGCCATTTACAGTTCGGAACTCTTCTCTGAAGCATGTACAGTTTGAGTGGGATCTGCACAGTGTGGGAATATGGCAATGTCCTTGATAGATAGCACATTAGCAATGAAGGACTGTCTTTCCTTTGAGCTGCAGCCAACTGCAGTATAGCCAACTGCTCCACTTTGCAACTGTTTACCTCATTGCTTTCCCAAAAACTGCCAGTTTGTAGCTAAAGATTTGGGATAGAATGTTATCTGAGTTGCTGTTTCAGTCTGGGAAGGAAAATTATTGTGTCCACAGTGAGCTTAGCCTAGGAAGTGGTTAAAGGAGGACTTGGGAGCTTTCATGAGTCATGTATGATTCTTGGCATATCTGCTGTTTAGTCCCTAAACATGTCACCATGTCTGTCCTGTACAAGACCTCACAGCTCTAGTGAACAGCCCAGATACATGTGTCATCCCTCCTGATCCCCATGCGTGCCACTTAAACCAGATCATGCATGTTTTTCCCTGTGAAGACTGCTGGCTACTGTGCAGAATCTTTAAGGCAAGCACTGTGTGATACTGTCCATCTGTTGCATCACTGCATCAAACCCTGCATTGCACGCTCAGTGAGGAAGATTAATGTCCTCTCTGTTGGTGTTTTAAGCAGCATTAGTGTGAGGTTTTTGAATGATTTATACAGGCTAATCAGACTTGTAATATCCAAAGTACATTCTTGGGGCTTGTCTAGCGAGGGAAGATACGTAAAGTAGTAATGTTTGGACACAATTATTTAAGCACTAAATGAGTAACTGCTTTAGTATGTTCCCTGGAAGGTTGTCAGGGTTGCTTATGTACAACATAATCACACTGGATATCCAAGTGTCTTGGCTACCTGGGTGATTGTGTGGTGGAGCTGGTCACCCAGCAATTTGTCCAAGCCCCTGATGTGTCTCTTGTTGAATTTCAGCTTGAAGCTCTGCTAAAACCATGTATTGTTTCCCTTTGGAAAATGTGATGGATTAAATGTCATTGAGGCTGGAATTTTCCATTGTTTCTCAAGGAGCAAAGACAGGTCACAGCACCTGCCTGGGGGGAGGCTTGGTCACAAGTAAGCTGTTTCTGTCATTTCTGGTTATCAGCTGCACAAGAAGTGGACTTTATTGATGGTCAAAAACTGATGCCCAGAAGTCTCCCAGCAGGCTAAGTTGGCTGCTTAGGCTGTGCCCAGTCACCACTCCTCCTTTTGAACATAGTTTGTGAGCAGGAAGAGGCAAATTTAAATTATTGGGCTAAATTAGCAGCTCTGATTATTTTTGTAGTTTTATCTTTCTTCTGGGAATGAAGACGTTCTCATCTTGAATTGGCTTTCCCTTTCTTTGAAGTTCTTTATATTGCTAACAGGACAATCTCTTTTCCTCAAGCAGGTCAAAATACTCTCCATAGCCAGCAAGAATGCAGGAATTTGGTTTACTCATCAGCCTCTCTAGGTCCAGCTGCCTTCTAATTGTGGTGTCTTACCCACTGCTTTCTTCCTCCCTCCTACACATACAGATATTTGAAATACTAGCTGTGCTGACTCTGGCTTCTCCGTGATCCCTCCTCTGCTGCAGCTTAGGTGTGTGCTATGTGCCACTTAAGCTAAAACCACAGACTGCTCTGTGTCCAGGTGTATCAGAAGCACATGGGCTTGTTCTAGTAACAGGAACTTAACTTTGTGCCAGGTTCTTCCTAAAGATCATAAAAATGATGGCTTTTTCTCCATTGTCTCCTCCCACAGACTTACATCAATGTATGCTCTACTGTGTCAGCATTTAAAATTCTGGCTGCTTGGGAGCATGCACTTGAGCATGAAGGGCAACACAAGTCCAGCTCAGTGTGAACTGCCTGAACTAATGTCCACTTTCAGGCTTCAGTCTATATTTTACAAGTCTCAATCCACTGTGTCTTTGGCAAGAGGAATGTTCTACCAGAGAATATGTACAACTTAAATATTACGGCCCAGGTTGTTTAAGGCTGGGGGACAGTGTAAGTGGTGGGGGTTTCAGTTACCCATAATCCCAATACCCAGTGCAATACTACAAAAGTTAAACAAACAAACAAACAAAAAAAACCTCTTGATTGTTTCTTTCCATTCCTGGCAGCATGTTGACCTCTGTGAATGCCGCCCTTTCATTTTCATGACAAGCTCAGCCAAAGTATGAGAGCCATACAGTTGCCTTTTTGAAAGCTCAGAGCTTGAGCTCTGCTATCCCAGCTGTGGGTGTCCAACAAAAATGGGGAAGACAGGCAAAGTGAAAATGGCTTCCTAGTCATCAGGGGGTCATTACTGAAAAAAGCTGAGTAAGAGTAATCAGTCAGTGTGCCCAGTGGAGGTGAGCAGGTACTGTTCCAGGAAGGGTCATCATCTCCCTCCTTACTGTTATGTCAGCTTCGAGCTTTATCCATCTGAGCTGAAAGACAGGAGCAACCTTTCCAGAGCTCTGCCTGTGACAAGCTCCAGTAGAGTCCTCCCACCCTGAAGAAGGTCTTTGTGCAAGAGACGCAAAGGTCACCAGAATGTCCCCATACCTTCAGATTCTGTGAGAGGGTTTTTATAAGCAAGTGCAAGGATCTTTGTTCAACAGTTTCTGTAAAACCCTCTCTAGCCAACAGAAGTTCTCCGTATAGGCAGTGAACACAGGTGAGAGACAGGAATGCTCTCCAGTGACACCCAGCATAGCAGGCAGTGAGGCTTTGCTGCTACACCAATGAGAACCTGGTTAACCACTGGCAGACCTTCAGGAAAGTATGTCACAACTCTTCCTCAAATCAGAAGTGAAGTTTCTTTTCTAGTAATTTGGAGGTAGATTGTGGGATGTCAAACAGGAATGGCTGGCTTTTGAGTGAGCTTCTTCCATGAAGGAGCAAGTACAGTAGTTATCCCAGCACTTGTTACAGCACCAACCCCCTTTGAGTTTAGCTGCTGCATCACATGGCATAAACTAAGACAGATGATGGCTTCAGCAGACCAGACTGAAGTCACTGCTTTTAAGCCAGGGTATTAACACACAAATCAGTTCTGAACACATATTTTCTTCTGTTTGCAAGTCTCCAACATTAGTTAACAGTCCTGCTGCATGTGGTTTTTCATAATTACAGCTGGAAATTCATAATGGGATTTTTCTTCTGAAAAAATGCAAGTGCAGGATTTCAGCACTGAAGAGTAGTGCAGCCTAAGGATGTTTTGAAGCCACTGTCTAGCAGGAGTCTGATTTGCCAGCTGTGTTAAAATACTGATGAGGCCTTACATGGAGCACTGTGTTCAGTTTTGGCCTCCCTAGATGTGATTTAGGGAATGCAGTGATGGGCCACAAAGGTGGTAAAGGGACTGGAGCATCTGTCACAGGAAGAGGGGCTAAGAGAGCTGGGGCTGCTCAAGAAGGCTCTGGGAGATCTGACCAGTGTGCTGCTCAAGTACCTGCTGGAAGGGAGCAAGGATGAGGGGGCCAGACTCTGCTCTGGACAGGAGGAAACGGGCACAAAGGAAATCACACAGAATTCCATCTGAACACAAGGACGCACATTTTTCCTGCGAGGGGTCAGACACTGGGACTGGTGGCCCAGAGAGGCTGCAGAGTCTCTGTCCATGGAAGTGTTCAAACTGTCTTTGCTCTGTGCTCTGCGTTCTGCTCCATGTTGATTCTTTAGGGTTATTTGTTATTAAGCAAAGATTTCAGGCTTGCAGAGCCAGTGACTTCAACTTGTGGCTATGAAACCTGCTCAGCAGGACACCAGGGCAGCAGTAATATGCCATCCAGATGTAGGAGTGTAGCCACAATACACCCAGCTACACTTGAGAACTCTCAGGAGCAAAGGAGTAAGTGATCCTCAGCCAGATGGTAGAGACCAGCAGAGGCACAGACATGAATGCCAGGAGAGCAAAGACTGGCAGTCAGCATGGCACAGATGACAAGAGCAAGGACACCTCTCAGTCCAATGTAGTCCTGGTGAAAGGGACAAACAGAAAGCCTCTTCCAGCAGACCCTGCTTCCCATGGGTCCTAGAGGTGCATGGGGTTATGCAAAGTAGGCTGGCAGGAGTGGCAGTGATGTGGCATTTCCTGGCTGTTGGCAGTGTAGCAGACCACCTGTTCTACCTCTTGCATACCTCTGAAATGAGACTGAAATGTTACTAGGTGTCCAGTAGTCAAGCGAAACCCCAGGCTTTAACAAAGGGGAAGGGAAAACATTATACCATGACAATTATGGAAATAAGATATGGAAGCTGTTTGATAAATAGGGCCTGATTGCATGCAGATTGTCCTTTTTCATCTACTTACAAAGCTTATCCCAGTTCTTTCTGTTTCAGTGTCAGACTTCCCAACACACACGCCTAGGTACCATGGGTTAATGCTACCCTAGCACAATTACAGGACAGAGGTAAAAACGGGGATATTACTTCTTGTAATTTAAGTCAGGCTGAGGTGCCTCTTGCAGTTTGCAAGAACATAAAGGACTCCTCGTTCAGCCCCAACAGGTGAATTTCTGTTTGAGGAGGCTGTAGTGGGCATTTCAAAAAATCAGGAAGAAGTTATCAGCAAGTGCTTTGTGTTTTGGGAAATAATTAATATGCCAACTGCTATGGAGAGAATGAGGGAGCTGTCACACACTGTCCCAAAAATGTAAGCAGGTGCCTGCTGATTTTAGAATATTCATCCTGGATGAACTTGCTAAAATTAAAATGAAGCAAATAAAATAATTAGTACTCTTGATCTGGCTATTTTGGTAGAAAATAAGTTTGAGGACAAGCATATGGGCCGGAAGAGTTTGAATAAGAGGACTTGTAGACGAGCTTGATTCCATCTGGTTTGTAGTGCCAAGCCTTTGGTGGTTTATTTTCTTTTTAATTAGTGCACACCACAAAGGAGCTGGTATTTTCAGACACTTGAGAGACAAGTGTAGAGTGAAACTGCAGGTTAAAGTGGAGCCTGTGTTTCCTGTCTCAGCATAGTTCACAGCAGCAATGTGCCATGACCTGTCCAAATCACATAGGTGAAGTTTTAAGAACACTTTTAAGAGGTTAAAAGCCTTATCAGTTCAAGGGGGTGAATGCTGAGGGGCAGGACCATGGTTGAAAAATAATCTAGCAGCAAAGATCAGCATCTACACTGAACATCTGCATTTAAGAAATACTAGGAATTGCTCCAGGAAATTCCTTTAAGGAGACCTGGTTACAGGGAAAAAAAAAAAAAGAAAAAAAAAAAAAAAAAAAAAAAAAAAAAAAAAAAAAAAAAAAAAAAAAAAAACACACACACAAAAAAAAAACAAAACAAAACAAAAAAACAACAACAAAAAAAAAAACAAACAAACAAAAAAAAAACCCCAACCAAACAAAAAACACCAAAGCCTTTCAGCTTTGTGAGGAACATACAGAAATTTCATTAAACTTCCTCAAATTCTTTATGGAATTTACAGTCATTCCGTTAAACAGCTTTCACAGAGGTTTATTTAGAGATCTTGTAGCTACTTAAATTTGATTTGGCTGTCTGTATGGCTACTTCCCATCAGTTGTAATGCTAATGACATTTCTTCCCTCCTGATTTCACAGTGGCCTCTTTCAAATCACTAATGAAATACTACCGAAATAATTTTTTTCTTTTACTGCAGGCCTTACCTAATATAAAAGTGTATCCTCAGTATGTGACAGAAGCTGCTGCATCATCCATAAGACAGAACAAAGCAGCAAAACAAGTCTGTGGCAGAGCCCCAGGACAGAAGCAGGAGTCTCAGTTTAGATGGCCAGGTTGCTGTTTTCTTTTAAGCAAATGCAAGCATTAAAAAGGAAGTCTGAAGCCATCACGAGATACAAAGGCTTCCTCTTGTACAAACCCAGGCTGAGCAAGCCCAGTTATATTCCAGACACAGCAGAGTGCAGCAGTTGCAGGGCAGAGCTGCCCCAGGCCTGTGAAGTTGACACCCCACCCAGCTCAGGAGATGTTACATTTGTCATAGTTTGGAGACAGACACACCACTGAATGCACTGAAGGTCATGTGACAACAGCCAACCTTTATTTATGGATGCCCCCTTTTATAGGGGGTTCAAAATTCCCACCCTTGAACACCTGATTGGTCGGGGTCTCAATACTGCCCAGCTCACTGGCCAATGATACGTCTGCATTCAGAGGTGAATGGGATTGGCTGCCATCCCCTGTTTGAGTTTGAATCCAACCTACCTTTGTCTTACCCCAGGACTTGTTTACTTCTGCTCTTTAACAAACTACGCTAGTTGAGTTGGGTTTGTTATCGCCAATTTTATCTGTGCAGCTTACAGACCAA
This sequence comes from Brachypodius melanocephalos, assembly GCA_013398615.1. Lineage (NCBI taxonomy): Eukaryota > Metazoa > Chordata > Aves > Passeriformes > Pycnonotidae > Brachypodius > Brachypodius melanocephalos. The sequence continues at coordinate 160,532 of VZSR01002741.1, read as the reverse complement.
CTGTAGCTGTGACAAGGAGACCACTTTGCTGTTCTGTCACAAAGGTGAAATGTCTATGGGCCCTTTGGCCCTTTTTTAAATGTAGTATTTCTTCCCCTTCTCCCAAATCCTTCTGATCCTCCTTTGGCAGTATTTGAAGCTTTAAATATTGGATAAATCATTTTCCTTTAAGGTATTTTTGCAATCTTTCAGAAGCTTCTCTCATCTTTGAAGGGAAAGAAAGGTTGAAGAACCCTTAAATCCTTAGGTGTTAAAGGCGTGCTTCTCCACATTTCACAAGGGGAAGGAACAAGCCTATTGCCCCTGTATCTCCCAGTTCACTCAAAATCAAGGCCTGCAAGGCTGTGTCGGCTGGTCAATCAGTGGGTCACAGCCATAGAACAGTACCTGGTGTCTGCCACAGTGGGGAAAACAGTTGTAAAAGAACTTGATGGTGAGGACCAGGAGCCAGTAGAGAAGGGGAAGGTGCTGGATGTCCTGTCCAATGTACCTTCATTGCCCAGGAAAATAGCCCAGCTTCACACCAGTGTCACTTTCTGCAAGCCATTGAAGAGCACGAGAAATTTAAGAAATAATGGCAGGTAAAAGGGAAATGAAAAGGAACTCATGCAGTGAAAAGCAGTGAAATTTGAGATGTAGTGATTCTAAAACATTCCTTCTTTAACACTATCCAGTTAAGAAAACAAGCTTTCTTATTTTTATAAAGGTTCTGGCCGCAGGAGACTGTTTTGGGCAGTTTTGAGCACAGAGGAAAGGTACAGTATGAACAGGAGTCACAACACAACTACAGAAACCAGTTGAGAGTATTGTCATGAGGAGGAAGCCATCTATTAGATTAAAGTGACATAAAAATTGAAGAATGAAGTTGCTTGTAATGCTCATTCCTAGACAATGCAAGAAGGAATTGAAGATAAGGGCTGGCAAGAGATAGTTCAGTACTGCCCAGATTAGCTATTTCCTGTCCTGGATCCTGTGAGCCAGAAAGCAATTCAGAGGGAGGCTTACCAGCTAGTTTTGTGTACAAAATGCTCCTCTGAGCAACCTGCAGTCAGTAAGTAACTGGCTCAGAGAGCTACTGCCATTCCGAGTGCTACCTGAGCTCTCTGGAAGGCTCTAGGCAGGGAACTCTGCTGGTGGCTCACAGATGAGATCTCAGCACTGCTCTGCAGGGTTGAACCAAGGGGTGCGAATGCCCTCTCCTGGCCAGGACTGGCTCCTGTTGCTGCAGCCTTCCTTATGCTCCGGTGGCAGTGCTCTGCACCTGGGATTTCCACGATAGAGATGGAAAAGCACCATGTACCACTTTTTTGATTTTTCCTGGATAACACCATCCAAGCCCAGCTGTCCACTTTAGCAAGTACACTGATTTGAGGGCTGAAAGAAACCCCAGAACACAGAGCAGGCTCCCAGGGAAAAGCAAGAGGTGTTAGAAATTCCTTGGAGTGGAGAGCACTGAATGACAAAACCTATTGCATGTAAAATGCTGAATTCTCCATGACTCCTATTGCACCACCCTGTCACAATCCCTGAGCTCTGCCCACTGAGCTCCCATGGCTGCAGGACTGCCTGAGGCCAGTGAGACTAAAGCTACCTGAGTCTCTCAGGCAGAGCTGTGGCTAGAATGCTCCTGACCTGCAGCAGAACTGTGCAATAAACCCAAGGTAAAAGCAAGGCAGACATCAGGAAACCTCCCGGGTCACCAGAGCAGGGGGAGGTATGTCACGGCTGTACGGGAAGCCAGGCTGCACATCTTCCTACACAACCCAGTGTGACCTACTGCAGTTACCACAACAGTCTGGCCTGTGAGCACAGGCAGCTCCAGAGGAGTGAGTCTGGTTATGCTGCCTACACCAAAACAAATTTGGCAGTGGTCATGTGCTGCAGACACCCTTCTCAGAAGGAGTTCTGTACCCATTTTGTTTTCCAGCGAGCCAAAACAGCTTCTGAGATGAATGCACACTTTGTCGGATGTATTGACTCCTTCATGGGCTACAGAAGTCACTGTGCTGTGCTTGTAAATGCTGCCTTGAGCACAAAACTAAATGTTAGAGAGTATGATACCCCATGCCCACCACCTCTGAGAGCTGGAATCAGAGGACACCAATGGGTTTCAACTTCTGCAAGAGATTTATCTCTTTTCTGTGGGTGATGGCCTCTACTGCCTTGTTTTGTAAATAACACTTTTCTATAATCACTGCTTCTTTGTACAGAAAGAAGGTCCTGAAGAAAGTCTCCCTAACATCACCATTTCAGCAGAGTACTCATGTGCCGTTTAACCCTTTCCTTCTACTTGAAACAGATCTTGTCTCACTGCACCAGAAAGAGGAGAGAAGCTCAAATCTTCTAAATATACAAGCCCTAGAACAGATTCACACTAAGAAATGTGCAATTCAGGTTCTGCTTCTCACAGTAATTTAAACATGTGGTTTCAATCAGCCATGTGCAAGGCATCTTTTGCTGGGACCTGCTGCAGAATCAGCAGGTTCTGCTGGCCAAACTACAGAATAACACATTTCATTCCTGTCTCTTTCACTCTAAAGTTTCTATTCCATGGGAGTACTCCTATATTGACTACTGACTATCTGTGACTGTAGATGTTAAAATGTGTCAAGAAAACAAAACTGACACTAGAGAGTTAAAGCAGGTTTTCTGGCATCAGTACAGAAAACACCATTCATTACACACAGAAAGCAACAGGAAAATCTGGAAAATCATGTGCCACTTCCTGCTTACCTCCCTACCACTTTCAGGTTCTTTTAATCATTGGACAAAACAGGCTGGCCTGAGTCTAGAAAACACCAAAGAAATTCACCTCCCCAGAGTGTCCGCTGCATTCCAAACTTTGTCTCAAACTGGTGGGTGAAGAAGAAATTGAGGACACTCCCAAGAGGGGAGAAAGACAGAGTCAATCCAAATGCCAGTGCCAGCTCCTTCCCCTTGAACCAGAAGGCTGTAATAACGATTCTGCACAACTTACAGAAGTGAAAAATCCTCTCTTGAACAGACAAGCTTGACCAACGGCATAGCACAGAAGCAACAGCTCTCTCAGGCTGGAGAGCTCAGGCTTGGAAGATGCTCTATGTATGCCAAGAGAGGCATATGCCAGAGGAGGTATGTGCTAGCCTCACAGTCTATTTAAAAATGTACTACATCATGCAGGGGCATGGGAGGTGAACTTATCCCTCCTATAAGGCAAGAAAAAATAACTTCTAAGGCAGACAAATCACATGGCAGTCCCCACCCTTTAGAGAAGGACAAACTTGTTGGAGGGGAAGACTTAAACATTTCAGCATGCATTAAATGAAGGAGCCTGCCACCAACACAAGTCCCTGGGGAAGAGCAGGTAAAGCTGACTGGTTGGGTGTAGAAGGGTCTAGAAGGCAAAAATGTATCATGACTCTTTGGTGAGATGTAAATCTGATAACATGAAATACATAAATGTGAATTCCTTACTAGTAAATGACCCATTCCCAGAACCAGAGAGCAGTTTTCCTGTTAACATCATTGGGAGGAGGATGGTGAGCCCTTGAAGTGTAAGCCTAAAGCAAAGACAGATGATCCCAACACAGTGAGAAAAGAGAAAACAAAAACACCAACTAGGAAAAATGCACAAACCTCAAGAGACATGCTGAAGTCAGGACAAAGGCGTTCTGCGTCAAAAAGCTAAAGAACAACCTCAAAACGCACAAATTTACCTCATCAGTTTACTCTCCATTTTCAATTTTGTAAAGACAGGTTTCTTTATAAAATGACTGGGCAATCATCAAAATAATGATGAAATTATCATGGTGGGAGGTTAGAGAGGCAGAATAAGTGGCAGGGGACTCTACAGTCTCTGACTCTGCCCTGAGCTCCATTGCAGGCTATGACCTAGAGGACATGATCTCCTCTGTGCCTCTCTCTCCTAAGACATGCCTCTCTCTCCTCCTCTGTGATACAGTGAGAGGGACTAATCTGATTTTTATTTATGCCTCAACATATGTTACACATTAAGTGGAAGATTCCTGTACGGGCTGTATATGTGCTGGGAGCCCTGTCCCCGGGCAGGCTTCGCCTGGCAGCCAGTCGGGCCAGAGGAAGGTTCCACGATCGGGCTGTGAGCGACATCCCCGTCCCCCACGGTTGCCGTGGGACAAATGCCCGGATGCCTGAGAAGAATGCCCGGGAAATCGGGCTATGGGAGGAGCTTTAGCAGATAAAAGTAATTAACTGTGACACGACGAGAACCATTCTTCTTTGGGTTTCTTGGAGGAAGCGGGGGCTTGCCTGTAGGATCGGCTTGGCCCCCTCCCCTCCTCGCTTTTTCAACCCAGTGGTCCTGCTTCCCTGTCCGCACCTGCTTTGCCCTGCTTCACTATTTCCGTGAACGAACTCATCGCCACGACAACCTCGTGCGCCGCTGCCTCCCCAACGGAGCAGGCGGTGCCGCAGCCACCGCCCCCCCCCCCCCCC
>VZSR01002741.1:124707-142377 GCA_013398615.1 Brachypodius melanocephalos | reverse complement strand
GTTGTCATGTTTAGAAGTTAATCCCACCTGTTATGTACCCCTTTCCCCAAAGAACTCCCCTTACCATCCCCGTCACTTCCCTGTCGCGTTCCAGGCTGCTGCTATCCCCCGTGTTACCACTCATGCCCTGCTGCTTCCTTCGTGCTGTATCCAGTGCTACTACCCATGCTTTGTTACTTCGTTACTGTCTGTCAAGACCCTCGGCTCCACCTATTCTCCACCCTCCGCCCCTGCTGCTCCCCATATGTCACTCGACCTTGGACACCGCCCAACATTCAAAGTAACAACTACCATCCCAGGGTGCAATGTTCCTGAAACTTCCACAACCAGTGTTAATTACACCATCAAGACAACGAGCCGGAGCAAAACCAAAGCCCACCATGGACTCCCCACGATGAGTACTGCCTGCAACCACATCAGTGAGCCACAATTCCACTGTCACCTACTCGCTCTAACTTCAAAGGTGCCCGAGCAGGGACACCCCTAGACCAACACGAGCCAACCGAGTTCTTTGGAACCCCCGCAAGGCGAGAACTCCCACTCTGTGGCGTCAGCAGCCAAAGTCAGCACCTCCTCCTCTGCAGTGTGGTCAAACTGGGAATAACAGCAGCATAGCCTACTCCTCGAGCTACCCTTAAAAGAGCTGCTTAATAAAGACATAAAAGGAGATAACTTTGACTCCTGCCCGTTTATTTCAGGTCAGTGGTCCCTTTATGGGAAGGTGTGGAGGTGCATGTTTTAAGTTCATGTTTTAAGGTTCTATGTTGAGGTTATGTATGGTTTTATATTATTGAAGTTCTCTGTACCCCAGTTATTCCCCAATGGTTTGCCCCATACACCCCTCTGTGTTTTCCTGCCTCTCAGTTAATTTCTCCCATCACTCAAAGTTGTTAACTCCAGTTCTCCCCTCAGAGTTCCTTGTCTATCATTTGTATCCCTGCCTCCGGGACCTGTCCATCACTATGAGGCCTCTCCCCTGTGTCTGGAAAGTTCCAGGGAGGGCATCGTGGGATTGGTCAGGATCCTGGGGGGATCCCTCCTCCCTTCATTTAGTGGATCTCTGAGATGTTTGTAATCCAAGAGCCATGCCCCTGTTGTTCCTCATTGGTCCTTTCCCAGACCCTGCCTCTCACCCCTCCTCTCTTTATAAGCTGCTGCACGGGAGTTCTCCCTGCTCTTTGCGGCAGACACTACCTGAATAAACCCAGGTTGTTGTCCCTTCAAAGAGTCTCCTCTTTCTTTCCTGTCTATTGCCACTGGCTACAGAGAGAGCAAGTCCAAGGACTCGCAAGGGAAGGCAAGGTCTACCCGTAGACTAAGCCATACCTCCAGTGTTGTTGGTGTTGCTGGGGCTAGCCAGGCCAATGGGGTTGTGGCGCACTGTGACAGGAAGGGGTTTCAAAACGATGAAGTAAGATGGGTCTTCCTCACTTTGACTCTTTTCTACCTTTCAGTAGTACGTGACAACTGAATCCTTGGTAACATATAGTTTCCTGTTTTCCAGGACTGTTTCTGGAAAGCAGGAGGTTTGGGTTGTATTGTGTTCCAATTTATTGATAAGTTTCTCTGTTTTTCATAACACACAAACATAAGTTGACAGGCCCCCTGATTTACCAGTTCCTGGGTATCATATCTTAAATCAAGCTTTCGTTAACAAGGGAAAGCTTATCTATCTACCTCAGTAACATCTAATTTAACTAAAATCCTTCATTCTTCAAAATTAATGTCTCATAAATGTCATGCATATTCATTACATTCCTTGGGATAGGAGTGGTCATACAAATTACTTCTCAGAAGTCATTAATATCATTAGCATACGTGATGGCAAGGGCAGTGTACTCTGGTGGTTGCACTGAAGAAGACTCCGAGTCTTCCTCAGAGGTCGTTCCGATGCCGGCTGGCAGTCTTCTTCACTCTGCCCTTTTCACCTTTCTTTCTGAAGCATTTTCTGTACTTCACTGGCTGGTTCAATGTTTTCTGTGCTGGTTTTAACAGATTTTGTTCCTTTTATCTTGACAAGGTACATTCTGTTTCTCTTAACAAAGTTAAGGCATATCTTGCTTCTTAGGCTTGTGATTAATATTTGCTGACTCTTACTAATTTACTCATGGTTACATAAGTTAACTATTGATCAACTACTTTCACCCTCTGGCTGTAAACTAAAAATAAAAACTTCAAATGGTTTTCAAAGGTAAGGGTTTTCAATATATATGGCAGGTTGTCTATTTAAAAATGAAGGCTGACGATCTCTGTAACACACATTCCCTGGCCAAAGCACCAGTCACCGCCACCAGTTCAGAAATTATTTGATGAATGAGGTTTTGTAAAACCACTAGAATGGGTTTTCCTGACCTTAACAAATATGGAAGAAGCTTCTGCAGTGGGAAATGAACTTCATTAAACTATTTTGAAAGGAATGAGGGACTTGTCTTTACAAACTGTGGATCTGCTTGTAAATAAACCTAGATACTGAGAGATAAAAAAAACAATGGGAAGGATTCCACTGATGGATAAATGGAATGAGAAGTTTGTCTTTACAAACAGACTGTAGGTCTCCTGATAAATAAAACTGGATACTGAGAGATGAAAGAAAAAATGAGAAGAACCATAAAGAATTACACTGCGTTGAAATAAATAGGGCAAGGAGACCAGCTCCTTTTCAATGCCTTTGTTAAGATCAGCTCTTTTAGATCAGCTCTTGGTGGGGGCCGTGAAGGCTGCACACACCACTGCTGCTGCTCCTGATAGACAACGCAAAGGAGGAGGTAGTCAGCTTTGCCTGGCAGCAATGCTGGGGTTTCCATCCTCATGAAAGTCCCTGGAATGTTCCACTGATTTGTTGTAGAGTCTAGGGGGTCCATGCTGACAGAGCACTCTTTAAGTTAGGGCGACAAGACACAAAGTCCCAGCAGGTAGCCTGATGTTTTCTCTGCTCAGTGATGTAGTTTGGAGTCCTGTTTGGGCCGTGGCTCGTTCGTTTTTGGGGGTTTTGGGGTGTTAATCCACTTCCGGCTGGGCCCTGATGCCCCTGGGACTCGTCTTCATTTCCATGTAGGTGGGGTCATGCAGCAGAGGTTGAGGCGATACCTGATACCCACTCCCGATACCTGATATCCACCCCCGACACAGGAGGGAGTTAATTAGCATTTGACAGAGAGAACATTTTAGGGAGGCAACCATCATTACCATACCAATAGGCATTGGGCTAAGCAGTCAGTAAAGCTTAACAGTCTTACTGAGAAGGCACTGATTTCAGGGATTTTTATTTCTTACAGCATGACACAAGGAAAAGACAAAGAGGGGGATTATACATTAGAAGAGGGTCTTAGGTATTAGGTGTTTCAGAAAGTCTGTACCTCTCAAGTACCTCAGCCAATGGCGAAAGAGAGAGGGACACGCAGTCGGGAAATCAGGATAAAAAGGAGGCTGCATCCTCCAAAAATTTGAGAGACCACAGGGGAAATGCCCCATGGCCTCTCCTTTTATTCAAATAAAGTTACAGGACTCCTCTGTCTCCTTTTTGGACATAAGCCGCTGGTGTTTGTAGATTAATTTTCCTGACAATTTGAAGCCAAATCACACATTCCTTTTAAACTTTTAAATAGGAATGACACTAACCAGTTCTTATTCTAGACAGAGATAAATCTTTTTAAAAAGGTTTTTTACACTCCCATCCCTGAAACTAAAGCTTGTCAGTCACCGCTCCAGATACTACCTCATTGAAAGAAAGCACAAGTAGTTTCTGCTGTCCATGTATTTTTAAACAAGAATAATCACTTGTAAAGAAAACCTGGTTTACATAAATTCTTCTACCACAACTGTCCTATGGCAGTGTGATCCACCTTTTTCCCTAGTAACACCACCTTGAATTTCAGCTCAATACTAATTGAAGGTGAATTCTAGGTACTAAAGACAGTATCATAGTCTCCATGGTTGTGTGCCACCAAAGTAGAAATCTAATGTTAGAATTCCACCCTCCGGGGAATTTTCTCCCATCTATTGCCTAAGATATAATAACGACCAGTACTTAAAAGAGACAAAAGAAGTGCCCAAGGTGGGGGAAACGAGTGCAGCTGGCTGCAGACTCTTAGCTGGAAGCATTTCTCTTGGGAAGAGCAAAGATATCTGGAGACTTTTGGCTGGGGGGTCAGGTGGCTGGGCTCAGCTCTCGGGATCAAGAGGGGAACAGTCGAGCTGCTGCTACCGCGGGGGAATTTGCTGCCACTGTGGAGTCCAGCCTGCTTTCTTCCTTACCGTGGGTGAGCCTCCGCTCGTAAGAACATCCATTGAACTGAGAACTTACTAACCTGACTCAACCTGACTGGAAAGGACCCTCACCATCTACTCAGGAGCCTCCGGGGAAAACCCGGGACCCGGAACCCTTCCCTCGTCCGGGACGGCGCGTCTCCTGGGTACGCGCGGCAACTACTACAGAGAAGCCTGCTTGCTGCTGCCCAGCCCACTGCTTTCTGCCGCTACCTTGGGCTTTTTTGCTACACTCTCACCCAACGCTTCGTGTCCACCCGACTCCTGCGGCTCCTGCTAAGGCTGCCAAATTTTCTGCTACAGTTTGTTTGTCACTCTGGGCGTGCCCACCTCTGCTGTTCCAGCCAGCACTTCGAGGTTCCTGCTACAGCCTGTTTTTTCAACTGGAGGTGCACCAGGACCGGCTGCCCCTGTGGGTTTGTAAATGTTATAAATGGGTAATGTGATGATTTGCTCTTGCAATTAAGAAATGAATATTGTGTGTATGTTAGGAGAAGTTTTACTGATGTATAGTTGTGTTATTGTTTGTTATTTGGATGTCCTCTGTTCTCCCCACAGTCCAGTTCCCCACTCTATGTTGTTGCCATCGGACAGCCTGGGAAGGCTTGTTACTAGGAGGCGTGGCATGACAACACTTGACCTCCAATGAAGTTGTAAGAAAGTAGTCTCCACCAATGGATGGCAAAGAAGTTGACTGACAGACTTTGGGAAGCGCCAGGGCTATAAAAGGTGGAGCAGTCATTTTGTAGATGAGCACGTTGCGGAGAGTCACAAAACTCTCAGCGCTGTTATTTTTCCTTATTCAGTCTTTTGTTGTATTTCGTTAAGGTTTTTAATAAACCTTTGAAATTTTTAAAAGTGAGGCGTTGTTTCTTACATAAATAAAGCCCTTTTTCTCTCTGTCCCGCCAACTGAGTCGCCGTCACCGTGTGGAAAGGTTGCCGAGCTCGTGCTACAGCGGCCCCGGCAGCTGCGGGGGAATTATCACACCTGCCCGGCCTGGACGGGAGCCACCAGCGCCCCTCCTGCTCTGTGACCGAAACTGCGCCCAAGGGGAAGGTGCCTGCAGCCGAGTCAAGGCTGTGGTTGCGTATCTGGTGTTTTTTGTTTGTTTTTGTTGTTGTTGTTGTTGCTGACATTGTTGTTGTTTGTTTGCCTTGTTATACATATATATACATCTACTAGTAAAGAACTGTTATTCCTTTTGCCATACCTTTGCCTGAAAAACCTGTAATTTCAGAGGTATAATAATTTGGAGGGAAGGGAGAGAAACCACATTTTCTATTCCAAGGGAAGTTCCCACCTTCCTTGGCAGACACCTGTCTTTGAAACCAAGACACCTAAAAATACCTATTCTTTCACAAGGCAAAGTTCCAACTATCCAAGGGAAAAAAACCCAATAGTTAATTTGAGATAATATGGTTATTACAAAAGAATCCTGATTTTCCTTGTATAGTCTCAGTGTTTCTATCCATTTCTCACTCCTTGTGTCTCTACTTGGCCTACTTGGAAAGTTAAGCTCTTCAGGAAAGGGTCCTTGCATGCATAATACAATTGCATATTTATAGCACAGACAGTTTTTAGTTTGCTGTTAGTGCTAAACAAATAACAATTTGAATCCTAAACTCCTACGCTAGATGCAATAAAAGCCCAAAAGGGATAGAATAAGCAAATATTTTGCTTGCCAACTTTCATTTGGAAGTGGTATTTTAGCTCATGCATGGGGCAGCACCTAGCATTCCTGCCATTTCTTCACTGATCTCTAGACTTGAAGGTATTTATGAATTTATAAATATAGAAATGTATATTTTTATGTACAATTTAAGCTAAGGCAATCACTGTCTTTCAGCAGGAGCTTTAACAATGTCACTGGACCTGAACTAGGATTCTGTAGTAGAAAAGAGGATGCAGTTCAGCTGATATCCCTCCCCTCAGGGATGCCTGCTAGACCTGTTGGGATTACAGTCAGAAGATGGGTAATGCCATGAGCTCATCAGTCTCTGTGGTTCAACAGGCTTTAGTTTGTGTCACTTCCATTGTTTCAGTTTCTTATGTATGTAGGCAAAATGCAAGAAAAATTTATAAATGTTTTTACATGCTATTTTCCATGAGATTAAAATTTCAGTGTAATACGTAATATGGAGTAAGCCTTACCTCTCTCTTTGCCTGCCTTCTCTCTCTGTTTACCTGTGCATTTGTATTCATAATATTTTAAATGCAATCATGCATTTAATAAAGCATGCTCTCGTGTTTGTTGTCATCCTGTGTTTGTTGTGAATGACAGTACAACTCTTGGTCTATAAAGTTTCCCATACAAGACACAGTGAATCATGGCCCAGCATGGGTGACTTGTTGGGTTTTAAACTTTTGAGCAGGAGTTTCTTCACATTTGTTTCACATTTGTCAGTGCCTCTGATGGGCTTGGCCAGGCCTCTTCTGTGTGGAAACATTTGCAAATCTGGCTGTTACATTCAGATGCTTCATGATCTACTGGTAATCCATCCCATAACTAATTACACCTCAGCCTCAATTATTGTAGGGCCCTTCCAAGTGAACTACACCTATTCAATTCAGTACTATTCTATTCCATTTCATTCTGTTCCATTCCTTCCATTCCCTTTCAATTATCCTTTTTTTTAGAGACAAATAGGTTTTTGCTATAAAGGAAGCTGTCTAAAAGCTGCTATGCTCTGAATCTATAGTCTATCAGCATGTAGTCAGGTATAATGATGTAACATAGAACAAAACAGTCATAAAACTTAAAATTCTTAACTACCAGTGAGATGCGATATTCCCATTGCAATCAGGCTTTCTGGGTAGGGTTAAAGTTCTTTCTCTTTGTGCAATAATGAAGCTTTTAGGGTCACTGCTAGTCACGACTTTGGAATTACACTCTTCTTCAGAGCTCTAAGCCAAATGAAGGTGTGGGCAGCCTTTCCTATATCAATCCCTTATTTCTCTCTCCTGCCAGGCTGGTCTGAGTACAGAGAAGAATAATGCCTACTGTCTTCCTCCAGTTCTACAGCCCAAACTCAGCTGAGCCCAGGATGTGGCAGACTGACTTTCGTGACACCTGTCGAGGGTGCTGGAGGCTGCCGAGGGTGTTGGAGCCGCTGCCCGTAATTTGGTGTGTACTGCTGTTGCTTTGGGAAATCTACTGATGAAATTCGGTGGTTGTGCTGGATTTTCTTTTAGTACTTGAGATGGCTAATTTGGGCCTCTGGCTTTCAGTTCATCCCTGACTGAACAGGTCCTTGTCTGGTTTCTCTGTAGAAAATACGGCTGCCTGATCTTGGCACTGCAACTACCGCGGCTGTAACGGGTCTCTTAACGCGCCTCCCAGAACCAGTGTGTGTCCGAGATGCGGCGCGACGCGGGCATGCGCTGCTTCCCACCCGGTGTCCCTGCGCGTGACGCCGCAGCGTGGGGCCCCGCGCGCGCCCATCGCGCCTTGCGTGGAGCTCCGGTGCGCGGCGCTTTGTCTGCCGCGGGGCTCGGAGTACGGGACCGGCCGCGGGCGGGCTCGCTCCCGGCGCGGTGTGCTGCGCGGGCGACTCGCTGTCACCGCTGCAGCTCGAGTCTCCAGTGCAAGAAGCACTGCGGCACCGGGCCTGCTTTCAGCACGGGGAGCCCGCGCCCCCGATCCAGCAGCTCTGGGCGGTGCCGCCGCGCTCCGCCCCGACCGGTGCCCGCGGATCGTGACGCGGCGTGCGGGGCGGGGCAGCGCCCGGTGGTGGCGGCGGTGTCAGCGGGACGCGGAGCCGGACTGAGCGGAGCGGGGCCGAGGGGTGGCGGCCGGCAGGATGCTGGAGATCCAGCTGGACGATGGCGGCGTGGGGGGGTACCCGGGCGATGATTACTGCTCGGGGTCGGTGATGTCGGAGCGGGTCTCGGGCCTCGCCAACAGCATCTACCGCGAATTTGAGCGGCTGATCCACTGCTACGACGAGGAGGTGGTGAAGGAGCTGATGCCGCTGGTGGTGACGGTGTTGGAGAACCTGGACTCTGTGCTCACCGATAACCAGGAGCACGAGGTGGAGCTGGAGCTGCTACGGGAGGACAACGAGCAGCTACTCACGCAGTACGAGCGGGAGAAGGCGCTGCGCAAGCAGGCCGAGGAGGTGAGTGCCGCCGCCCCGCGACCATCTTGGTCACGGCCGGGCGGAGACCCCAGTGCAGGCGAACGGGAGGGCCGCGGGGGTGGCTGGGGCGGCTCAGGCCTGCGGCTGGGCCACCTCTCACAGGCCTTACCTCCGTCGCCCCGATCGCCACCACTGGCAAATCCCTGCTGCTCGCGCGCCCACTGTGGGCCCGGGTCAAGGGGAGGCGGGGGGCGCGGCAGGAGCCCCGGGGCAGTGGCCCCCGGTACCTTCTAGAAGCGGGGTGCGGGGGCGGGTCCGGTCCCGGCGAGGCGTATCCCCTCCCATGGGGGCGCGGGACTTCTGACCCTGCAACTCCTCCGGGCCCTGTAGGCCCAGCCCGGCCCTGCTCCTCCGCCGCACCGGGGGGCCGAGGCCACTGCGGCTGAGCTGCCCAGTGACAGCGGGAGGGAAAAAAAACACGAACCAAAATAGCTGCAATCCTGTGGAATTCTTGAGGAATTAGGAATTCACTTTGCAATGCCAACAGCATCCGTAGGGGTCAGCATAATTTGTGGTGTAAAAATAGTTTTTAAAATGGGTAATTTGTGCAGCCGCCCAGCATTCTCATTGTCAGCTGTGAGCTGTTTCGTTGGGGCAAGGATTTGCCTTTAGGGTATAACCTCTTATTTTTTAAACTTATTTTTATCAAAACTATGCCTTGAGCTTTAATAAAATCGTTCCAGAGTCATCACCTGCCGTTTCCTGGAGCGTGGATGCGCACCCGGGAGAGTCCGAGGCAGGATTGCCTAGGTGGTGGGGTTGTTTGGAAGTGGCTCATGAGAAATCCCACCCCTCTGATGGAGAGGAAGGAGACTCCGCGGGTTACAGGGACTCGGATGTAGACAGAACAGAGGGGAGGTGATCTGTACTCTGTCATCTTGCTGCATCTGCGCCTGTCCCTGCTGAAATACAGAGCATCCTTTCAGCCTTAAAGGCTGGGAGCCATAGGGGTTGCTGTCCAGCCTCTAGGAGTGAAAGTCTGTGAGCTGGGATAGACCTTTGGTGCTGAAAAAAGTCCATCCTCACCACATCATCCCCAGCACACCATCTCCTTTAAACTTCTTAAGAAGTGGGGTTTTTCTGTTGTGTAGACTAAGGAAGAAGAGAAGATCTAAGATTCAGTTGCTTTCGTAGGAATCAAGTTGTGATTTGATATGGGGTAATTAATAAAATAAAAGAAGTGATAATTAATGAAATAGTAGTTGAACTGGAGAATGGTGTAAAGCACATGCAAGATTTTCATAGATATGTTCTTGTTGCTTAATAGTCAAGTGTGAGAAGCTTGGTAACTCAGTGGGAAGGACACTTGTGGTCCATTATTGATACTGAAAGCAAGATCCAGTCAGTTAAAAGTTATAGTCCCAATATAGACTATGGGACTAATGGACTAATAAATGATCCTAAAATTCTTTTGAATGCTTGTAGGAGTTGAAAATTTATTTTGAGTACACGAGGCTTATTTATGTTGCGTAGAGACAGCATTTTGCAGCTTCTGAGAAATAATTTTTAAAGTGCACTATTTATGGGAAAAAATGGGACTGCAAATGGGGGTTGGAACAGTCCAGTTGGAATCATTTTGTGTCTTTGGACTGGAGTGGATTTCTGTTCTGGGCTTACTAGATATGGGATATGTTTTCTGGAAGCAAATGTACTGATAGCAGTTACATTCCCTGCAAGGAAACTTGGGAACCAAGTTTAAGGCAGAATACCATTTGCCAGTGGTATTTTTTAAAAGTGAGATTTAAAAAGTGCCAGTGATGATGATGGTGAAGATACTTTGTCATCCTTACACACAGCTCAGTGTAAGTGGGAGAGGTGTTTGCAAGGAGACTTGTTATCAAAAAGGAATAGCTAATATGCTTCTTATGAGAAAGAAATATATGAAAATAAATGAGCTTTAAAAAAACTTAAAAGTTTTAAATTAAATTTTTTAAAATAAAAAAAAAATATGAGAAAAATGAGCATTCTGCCTCTACAAACCCCCTGTTACAAGGTCATACATGGAATACATGGCTGCTGTTTCCCTTGATACATAACAATGTACATTATTTATCTGCACCTGTTTCCCGTGCACTGCTTACTCTGCAGTAAATTATATGTTACGGGGGTGAAAATCTGTGTATGACAAGGAATTCTGCTGTCTACCAGGTAAGTGTACACAATCAAAAACCAGAAAACTGTTGTCTTTCCAGAATGTGCATTGCTGCTCTGAAACAGTGTCATAGTGACCAGGGACTGTCCATCTCACTTCTCCAGCAGCATCAGTTTCCTGGGCTGTGCCTCGAGTCTTGGGTGGGATTGTCACTTCTAACTGGGAATCACTTCACTTTCCTCCCCTGCAAACAGGATTTGACCTCAGCCTTGATTCTTCTCTGTGTATGAGTGCCAATTACAACAATTAAATTGACACTGAGAGGTTGGAGATGAAAAATGGATCTATTCTCTTGCAATATCCTGTCAAAGGATCCTGAGTTATAGTTAATTTATATTGATTTATTAAATTCAGAGTAACTGGGACCAAGGTGGGCATTGTTATGGCATTAAAATGTGCATTGTATTGGCTGCTTACCACCATGCAGAGCCATCGCACATTGCTGTTCATCTTTATGCAGCAGTTGTGCACAAACAGACTGTACAAGTATGGTTTGTTAAATTAGGGTTAATCATAGAATCACAGAAGCATGGAATAGTTTGAGTTGGAAGGGACCTTAAAGATCATGAGTTTCCAACATGCCTGCCGTAGACAGAGGAACAATTTCTTTTTCATTAAAGACCATAAAGGAAGGTTTTCCTTCTCAAAATTACTGTCTTAAGACAATTTCTATATGTTGTCTTTCAAAGCAGTCTTTGCCAAAAGCAAATTAATGTTTTATTTTCTAAACGCTTAGGTTGTAGAGACTCCATGTTTTTCACTTGTTCTAAAATAAGGCAACAGAAGCATTTGGACAAGTGGATTTAGAATAGAAGTTCCTTGGCGTAAGACAGTGCTGTCATTTGCTGTCCTTACAGAGCTTAGTACACAATATTGCAATTTTCCATGACTTCTCAGATACTGAAGATACTGAGGATTGCACCGGATTTTTGGCGTTCTTGTTTTCTTCCATCTGTTTAATAAAAATGTAGAATATGTATGTGTGAATGTAAGGTTATTATTGCTTGTGTGGTGTGGTGGTCTGTGAAATCACAAACTCCTCTAGTGTGTCTGTAACTTCCTGAGACTGAGTCCCACACCCTTGCTCTGTCAGGGGCACCTGGAGCAGATTGTCCAGGACCTGCTTAGAGTTTGAACATCTCCTTGGATGGAGACTCTGCAGCCTCTCTGGGCCACCAGTCCCAGTGTCTGACCCCTTACAGGAAAAATGTGCGTCCTTGTGTTCAGATGGAATTCTGTGTGATTTCCTTTGTGCCCGTTTCCTCCTGTCCAGAGCAGAGTCTGGCCCCCTCATCCTTGCTCCCTTCCAGCAGGTACTTGAGCAGCACACTGGTCAGATCTCCCAGAGCCTTCTTGAGCAGCCCCAGCTCTCTCAGCCCCTCTTCCTGTGACAGATGCTCCAGTCCCTTTACCACCTTTGTGGCCCTGGTATTTGGACTGGTGCATGCGACACTACTGATTTTTACTGTCTAAGTATTTGGTTTCGCTTGACTCCTTAAGGAAATGACGCTGTTGTGATTGCTGTCTTAGGAACTGCCCCAAATAATTTTAGAAACTGGTGGCTGCTTTCAGGCATATTTGTTAAATAAAAAGGTTACTTAATTTTTTGGGGGTGTCTTTTTGGTGAGTACTGAAAGAGAAAAGTCAGGTGAAAGTCCTGCATGTTGAAGGGACAGACAGAGTTGGCAGCGTGTTAGTGATTGGTGGCAGCAGGACAGTTCGTATGTGAATCTGGGGCAGGTGGGTCCAGCATGCACATGCTGCTGCTTTCTGGGGTATGCTCAGGGGACATGTAGAGGTAGAGCTGGGATGAGCAAAGGGCTAGGGACACCTGCAGAAATCCCCAGGGAAAATAGGCCTTACTGGGTCCACTCTTAATGAGACATTTTGATTCAGATTTGCAAGCTGCTTTCCTAATGTTCTATATTCTTCCTCTCTTGAAGACAAACATCACTGTGTGCCCTAAATGCTTCTTTCTGCAGTGATTGTTCGTCACACTGGGCACTGATGCCAAGATCAATGTGCATGTGTGAATGCACATAAAAACTTTACAGGGATGTTTGGGGTGTGTTAGTATGGCTTGTTGGAGTTAGACAAGCCAGATGGGCCTCTGCCATGTGGGAGGTGCCTTCAGACCTCTTTTAGCATGAAAACTGCTTCTATGGAAGTTTATGTCCCAAGGGAATTGTGGTGGCTGTCCGCAGAGCACAAAGTGCCTTAGCAAAGTAAGAATGTTTGGTTTGCAACATCAGTTCATGCTCATTAGAATGTTTAAAATGGTGGTCATTGAAGATGCATATAGATATGGTGTAGAGGTAAGGACTCGGTGCTGATCAGGAGGTCTGACCCCCTCCTGAAGACTTTTTGTAGCTTGTGTTCTCTGCTGTGGCAGTCCAGCACCTGGAAGCAACTTCCATTGGAATGTAGCTGGGGAAGCCTCTGTTTTCGTACCAGTGGCTGTTACCATACGCTGACTGCTGGGGTGGTTGGTGTGTTTCTGGGCTGCGGGTGTTGGAGGACAGGTGCTGCTGTCTTGTCAGTGTCCTGGGCCTCTGCTGGGCTCTTGGAGCAAGGACTCAGTATGCATATATGTGGTAGAGCCTGCTGGGCTTCAGTTCTCATGGACTTGTGTTGATGTTGGACTTGACTGGGAGATGGGCAGTGCTGCCTCCAGCTGCCTGTGGTGCGACATGGGCTTCAGTAGCATGATAACCCCTTGAAGCAGTGTGTCCTGCCTCCTGTGACATTCCCAGGAATGTCTTTGGCATTGTTATCTTGTGGGTTTCTCCGTGGATCTTTTGACAGAATGACAGACTGGTTGAGGTTGGAAGGAGCCTTTGGAGCGCATTTGCTCTAACCTGTTGCCTAAGCAGAGTCACTCAGAGCAGGCTGCCCATGAGCATGTCCAAACAGTGTGTGAGTGTCTCCAAGAGGGTGGGAGACAAGAAGATCTGTTTGGGCAACCTGTGCCAGTGCTCATGGGGGAAAATGGTTTTCTGATGTTTAAAAGGAATCTCCTGTGTTCCAGTTTATGCCCATTTCTTTTTGTTCTATCACTGGGTACCACTGGAGACAGACTGGCTGCTTCATATCTGTACTTCCCCTTCAGGTATTTATATAACATTGATGAGACCCCCTGAGCCTGCTCTTCTCCAGGTACTCCAATCCTTTTGTTATCCTTGTGACCCTTCACTGGACTCTTTTCAGTCTCCCTGTCTCCCTTGTGCTGGAGAGTCCATTACTGGGCGCAACACTGTCGACGTGCTGGCCGTAGCTTAGGACACTATTTGCCTCAAGGTCACATCACTGGATTATGTTTAACCTGGTGTCCACCAGCAACCCCAGTTTTCTGCCAAACTGAGAGGCCCCAGCATGTGCTTGTATTCCCAGGGGCAGGACGTGAACTGTTAAAGGCGTTTGCTGACATTGCCAAGTGTAGGACTTTCACTAGAAGGACACCTGGGTGTTGTCATCCTTTCCCACAAGAAGCAGTGTCCCTGTCTCCTGCTGTCATGTCTCTGCGGCCATCACTCCTCATTATAGCTTGCTGTTTGCATTGTTATCTACCTTATAAGCACATTAAATTACCAATAATTTAGAAGGCTCCAAATAAGAAAGCTCCGATGTCTTGTTTGAAGATCAGTGGCAGTATTTTGGAAGAGCTGGTCCTTTGTGAGGGGCACTGTGGCTGCCACAGGTACCTGAAGAACTTTCCAACTGGGTGGCAATATGGCGAGCTTACCAGCTCCTGTCTGCATCTCAAATAGCACAAAGGCTTGTAAAAATCTCCCCCTTTGTTAAGGGATGCCTTAAATATTGTCCCACCTTGTACCCTCCTTTTTAGGGAGATGGGGAGGAAGGATGACAAAAGTGATAGTTGTGGGCTGCAGCCCCTGGTGTTCTCTGTAATTGCTTTCTCTTGTCCTGCCTTGTGTCTGCTTTCTCTGTGGAATGACTTGCAGCCTGGGAAGGCATTTTGTTTCCCCACCCTGAAAACTAGTCTTACAAATAGCTGATTAATGGGAATTTCTACAGTCTGATGGTTACCTCATACTATCCAAGGAGAACTTTGTGGAATATGGGAGACCAGATTATTTTACCTGGATCCTTTGCACTATGAGCTGGTAAAAAGAACTGGCAACCATGAAATGCAGGTTCACTAGGTACCAGATCTGTTTCCATATCCTTCAGGCCCTCTTGGTCCATTCCGGGAGCCTGCAGGCAGTGTCGGATTTCACCCACTGAACAAGTATAAGAGTCATTGTGGTGATTAGAGGGTTATTCCAATTTACCTTGAATCTTCTTCTGCAGTTGTCTTGATTTACAAAAGCTGTTGGTCCTGGAGAAACCAGATTCTTCATTTTCATAGGAAGTACTGTGATATTTTTAATGATAATTTTCTGCTGAGCAAGCAGATGTTCGTTTACATATTTATGATACTTTGTTGCAGTTTTCCAAAATGCATCCATTTAGCTGTTTAGAAGTAGAAAGCAACACAAGTGAGAGCATTTGTGGTGATCTCATTGTGTCTTCTAGGTGAGGCAAACCTCATATTTTGGGGATGTTAACCACTGTGTCTCAATTTTCTCTAATGCCTTTTTTTCAGTGATTTCATTTGACCATGATTCAGAATTGATCATGGTCAAATGATCAATTGACAACACAATTACACAATATTGTAGATTATGATTAAAACACAGCAACTGAAGATAGTAAAATGAAAGTAACCAACAACAAAAAATGTTTCTGGAGACACTTGCATTTGAAATTTATATCTAAGTAGGTTGGTTATTTAGATGAAGATTCTAATGTTCTTTTTGAACTGGTAAAAGAAGCTCACATGTCATCCTTACAGCCTCCTCATAATGTCTTTAAGTTGAATTATCTCTCCCCAGGCTGAATTTTCTCAGCTTTTTAAAATGTGGTGTGTGTTTCTTCTTCTGCAACAGAAGTTGCTTAATGAAGAAAAGAACTTTGTTTTTCAGGCATTACTTAAGATTGTCGTACAAATAAGTACGCATTAGGTAAGCATGGATGTGTATTAGAGAGTCTTATTATGTAAATTTTACTGTATAAAAGATGTAACTTTTTACCCCATAGTATGCTTGATTTGTGGAAACGTACACCTTGCAACCTGCACAGAATAAACATCTCATTTCTAAATTAGACTCTGTGTCTTTGTTTAGAGAGCTCCTAAAATGGACAACAGCTCACTGCATTGGCCTGCAATCACCACGTGCCCCGTGTGAAAGGTTGGCAATGTTGGGATGCGGAGCATGCCTTTCCTTACAAAACCTGTAGCAATAAAACTGAATAGGATCCCATCATGTGTCTTCTGATGCGGGACTAGGATTGATGTTAATACAGATAACAGTATGGAGATAGGTCCTTCCTTCCTGTGAAGGTGGACTGGGTGCATTTGTTGGGGGATAACTCAGTGATGCCTTTTCTCTGCTCAAAGTGAGGGTGGAGAGCTGCTCTGCCAGCTGCAGGAGTGTTGCCTGCCATCCTCAATCAGGTGCTGCCTCCCCCCTTCCTGCCCACAGGACACCAGCACAGGGACCGCTCTCTTCCCTTTCCTAGTATGATGGCAGTGTTGTGGAGGTTTGCTCTTTTCTCTTTGGCTCATCCTTTGTGCATGGCTCTACAGAAGGGCCGTGCAGCATGGTTGGCTGTGGAGTGGGGTGACAGCATGGGTGGAACCCGGGCTGTCAGCAGTGGTGCATCCTGAAGGATGTAGAGTGGGCTGTGCTGTTTTGGGGACCTCGGCTCTTGTGGGATCAGCCAGTGCTGGCTTTGAGCTGTGGAGAGAGGTGTGTTCCACTGCTGGTTTCTCCCCAGCTGGTCTGACAGAGGATACCCAATGCAAATTGAGAGATGAGGTACAAATTCTTCGGAGTTATGCTCTGAGAGATGCAGAAACAGTTTGTCCTTCCCTTGTCTGTTTTGATCTTCTCCTCAACAAAAGTTTGTGTGCAGAATGAATTTTTTTTTGGTGAAAACTATACGTTTCTAGCTTATTAGAGATGATGTAGGACATCAGCTGTTGGAAAGCCACTTGCTATGAACACATGATTAATTATTACAATTTTTTCTAGCAAATTATATGAATTCTACACTGATGGGATGAGATGCATTTAGAGATTCTTCTCTTTACAAGTTCTGTTAATTTAAAGGAATGTAACAGACAATTTGTGATTCTGTTTTGCAATAGAGACTGGTCATATGATGTGTATTTCTAAATCACTTCTCTGTGAGGAATCAGGCTTCCCACATGTAAGCCTTGCCATCTAGTAATCTTTATTCTCACTAATCTTGGAGTGAAAAAATCTATATCCAAACACAGATCCTTCTTACTAATCCTCCCTCAAGCCCATGGCAATTATTAATATTCATAAGTATCAGTGTGTTACTAAAAATTACCTTGAAAGTAAAATAAGCAAGCACTATGAGCTGCGATTTATTAAAAAGCAGGTCAGGATAATCTGAATATCAGTTGATAATGATGATTAGAAGCAATGGCCAAATTTTCCCTCAACAAGGTTACCTGCGTAAGTCAAATTGATCCCCAAGTTAGCTTTGATGAGAAACTTTTTTTCCTCTGGTGCAATGAAGCAGCTACTGCCTGGTCCCTTTCTGTTCATGGCTCTGCAGGTTGATTTATTAGTGACACTTTTGGGATGTCCCCAGGTGTATGTAGGCAGAAGTTAATACTGAAGTTTCAGGAAGCAGAGTTGTGAGGGAAAAGCCAAGAAGTCTGGGAGGATTTGGCTTTACTACCGTTGCAGATGGATTTAAGCATAGAATCACAGACTTGTTTGTGTTGGAATGGGCCTTCAAGCTCATCTTGTTCGGCTCCCTGCCATGGGCAGGGGCACCTCCCACTAGACCAGGTTGATCCAAGCCCTGACCTTGGACACTCCCAGGGATGAGGCAGCCACAGCCTCTCTAGGCAACCTGTGCCAGGGCCTCTCCACCCTCACAGGGAATAATTTCTTTGTAATATCTAACCTCCTTCAGTTTAAAGTTGTTATAAACGAATGTGAATCAAATTAATAAAAAAGACATTTTATTAAAAAACAATTTTACGAAAAGCCACAATAAAGGGGA